>CM019159.1:11177120-11269557 GCA_009733165.1 Naja naja
GGAGGAGGGAGGGAGGGAGGGAAGGAAGGACCCTCCCATTGAGAAGTCAGTGCCTGCTGGCAGCTACTCCTGCCCCCTTGCCTTCAAAAATACAGAGAATATAGAATCATAAGGTTGGAAGGGACCTTGCAAGTCCTCTAGTCCAACCCCCGGTTCAAGGCAGGAAACCTTATACCATCCCAGCCAAATGATTGTCCATTCTCTTCTTGAAAACCCCCAGCGATGCAGCACCCACAACACGTGAGGGCAAGCTGTTCCATTGGTTCATTGTCTTCACTGTCAGGAAACGTCTGCCTCGTTCCAGGTTAGATGTTTCCCCAAAGGTGCTTTTTTTTTCTTTCAAGAGGCAACTAGACTTTCTGGTTTTGCTTTGAAGACGTTTTGCTTCTCATCCGAGAAGGTTCTTCAGCTCTGGTGGGGAATGACCATCCAGTCAGAGAAGAGCTTCTGGGAGGAAAAGCGTCTTCAAAAAGCTCAAAAATCTAGCCTCTTAAAGCACCGTTGGGACAACCATGACCTGGATGAGGGAGAATCTCCATAGACATCCAGGTTAGATCTTCCTCTGTCAGTCTTCCACCCATTGCTTCTTCTCCTGCCCTCTGGTAAGAGGTGGTATTCAGCAGGTTCTGACAGGTTCTGGAGAACCGGACGTTTTGTGTAGTTCGGAGAACCGGCAAATGCCACCTCTGGTTGGCCCCTCCCCCATCTATTCTCTGCCTCTTGAGTCTCAGCTGATTGGCTGGGTATTCTTTGGGTTGCCCTGCACAGGAGAACGGAGTGAGGAAGGAGTGGGGATTTTGTTTATTTGTTTGTTTGTTTGTTTGTTTGTTTGTTTGTTTATTGGACCTGTATGCCGCCCCCTCTCCGAAAGGACTCGGGGCGGCTCACAACTAAAAACCAACAATAAATTAATTACATAAAAAATATTAAATACTAACAAGCCCAATTACTACAAAACCCCAATGTACATTATACAACTTAAAAATTTTGCAGTATATCCTTCTCACTGGAGTGGGGAGGGAATGGAGATTTTACAGTATCCTTCCCCTGCCACACCCACCAAGCCACGCCCACAGAACCAGTAGTAAAACAAGTAGAATCCCAGCACTGCCTCTGGTGCTTTGGAAAATAAGTTGACCTCTCTCCTCAGTGACAGCCCGTCAAGCACTGGAAGATACCTATCATGTCCTGCCCAGTCTTTCTGTTCATTAGGCTAGACATACCTAGTTCCTGCAACCATTCATCATACTACAGATAGTCCTCGATTTACAACAGTTCACTTAGTGGCCGTTCAAAGCTACAATGGCACTGATAAAAGTGACTTATGACCGTTTTTCACAGTTACGACCTTTGTAGCATCCCCATGATCATGGGATCAAAATTCAGGCGTTTGGCAGCTGGTTCGTACTTATGACCGTTGGTGTTGTCCCCAGGGTCATGTGATCCCCTTTGGAGACCTTCTGACAAGCAAACTCAATGGGGAGGCCAGATTCATTGAACAACCGGGTTACTAACTTCTCAGCTGCAGGGATTCACTTAACAACGGTGGAAAGAAAAGTTGCAAAAACAGAGCAAAACTCACTTAACCAATGTCTCACTTAACAATGGAAATGCTGGGCTCCATTGTGGTTGTAAGTTGAGGACTGCCTGTATTTGCACGCCCCTTATCATCTTAGTAGGGATGTGGTGGCTCAGTGGCTAAGACGCTGAACTTGTCAATCAGAAAGATCAGCAGTTCGAATCCCTAGCGCTGCGTAACGGAGTGAGCTCCCGTTACTTGTCCCAGCTTCTGCCAACCTAGCAGTTCGAAAGCATGTAAAAAGTTATTTATTTATTTATTTGACTTGTATGCCGCCCCCTCTCCAAAAAGGACTCGGGGCTGCTCACAGTTAAAACCGACACAATAAATTAATTATCTAAAATAAAATTAAACTAACCAAGCCAAATTAAACTAAAAACCCATTTATAGTTACTTTATAAAAACGACTCCCCCCCCCCCAAGGAGTCAGCACAGCTCAGCCTGTTCGAACAACCAGGTTTTCAAGTCATGGTGGAAAGTGCGGAGGTCAGGGGCCAGGCAGAGCCCCAGAGGTAGTTGGTTGCACAGAGCAAGAGCCGCCACAGAGTAGGCCCTCCCCCGCGTTACCGCCAAACGACACTGGGTCACAGACGGCACACCGAGGAGTCCCTGCCTGTGAGCTCGTACAGGGCGGTTGGTATTCGATGCCGGCAGTAGATGCTCCCGTAAATAGCCTGGACCCATGTCTCGTAGGACTTTGAATGTCAGTACCAGAACCTTGAATCTCATTTGGAGGGCAACTGGTAGCCAATGCAGGCCACGCAGGAGGGGTGTAACATGGGAGTACCGGGAAGCCCCCATCACAACCCGCACAGCCGCATTTTGCACCAGCTGAAGCCTCCGGATGGTATGCAAGGGCAGTCCTAGATAGAGAGCATTGCAGTAGTCGAGCCGGGAGGTGACAAGTGCCTGAGTGACCATGCGCAGGGCATCTCGGTCCAGGTATGAGCGTAACTGGCAAACCAGCTGGACCTGGGCAAAAGCCCCCCTGGCCACGGCTCCTACCTGCTCCTCTAACCTGAGCCGTGAGTCCAGGAGGACCCCCAGATTCCGTGCCCTATCGATGGGAGGCAACACCTCTCCCCCCATGACCAAAGATGGAATCTCCTGACTGGGCCGAGATGTCTGTATGCACAACCACTCTGTCTTAGCTGGATTGAGCCGAAGCATGTTTCTGTCCATCCAGATCCGTACCGCATCCAAACAATGGGACATCACGGAGAGGGCATCACTGATGTGGCCTGGGGTGGAGATGTATAACTGTGTATCATCAGCGTACTGATAATACTTCACCCCAAAGCCACGGATGATCTCGCCCAACAGTTTCATATAGATGTTGAACAGGAGGGGCGAGAGGACCGACCCCTGAGGGACCCCACAAGTGAGAGCCCTTGGCGTCGACCTCTGCCCCCCTGCCAACACTGATTGCGAGCTTCCTGAGAGGAAGGAGGAGAACCACTGCAACACAGTGCCTCCCACTCCTAGCCCCGAGATGACATAGGAAAATCCCCTGTCCCGAGCCCTCAGGAGATCATCAACCAGTGCAACCAATGCCGTCTCCGTGCTGTACCCGGGTCGGAAGCCCGATTGGTAAGGATCCAGGTAGTCCGTTTCCTCCAGGAAAAGCGGAAACTGCTGAGCCACCACACTTTCAACAACCTTCGCTAAAAAGCAAAGGTTGGAGAACGGACGAAAGTTGTTCAATTCGGCTGGGTCCAGGGCAGGCTTCTTCAGGAGAGGCCTCACCACCGCCTCCTTCAAGGCGGCAGGGAAGGTACCCTCCCCTAAAGAAGTGTTGACCACTGCCCAGAGCCAGCCGCATGTCACCTCCCTGGAGGCATAGACCAACCAGGAAGGGCACGGGTCCAACAAACATGTGGTGGAACTCAGCCGTCGCATAATCCTGTCCACTCCTGTAGAAAAATAGAGCAATCCTGTAGAAAATAGACCAATCCTGTAGAAAAATAGAGACCATCTTTGGTGGGAATGTAACAGTGTTCAATGCACCTTCAGTGTTTAGTCATGGCGGCCACATGACCACGGAGACTTCTTTGGACAGCGCTGGCTCTTCGGCTTTGTAACGGAGATGGGCATCGCCCCCTAGAGCCGGAAACGACTAGCACGTAAGTGCAAGGGGAAACTTTACGTTTACCTATCATCTTAGTTGTTCTTCTCTAGCCTCTTTCTAGAGTCCAAGCATCTTCCTTTGTATCACGGTGACTAGAATTGGATATAGTATTCCAAGTGTGGCCTCACAACTGCATCGTAAAGTGGAAAGCGGTGGGTGTTCTTTGATGGAGACTATAAAGCAGAAGGGACCAAACAAAACGGGACAGGTTTTTTGTAGTGAGAGGCAACAGCTTTGTTGTTGCTTTTGTTTGGAAGCACCTTGTCAGATTGCAAAATCCTGAAGCACTCGTAGAATCTTTAATGTCCCCTTGCAAGAAAATTAACTATATTTGTCCCCAGCACACTTATCCCTGGGAGCAGAATCAGGATTTTCCCATGCTAAATCTTCCTGCAGCAAGAGGGTTTTAATGCACCCTCTCTGCCTTGCATGAGAGTTTTCCCAGGGTGGAATCTTGTTGTGTCTTGTCAGAGTCTGGGTGGGGTTAGTAAAGTGCATGATAATATCACACTTAGCACACCTACATCCCTGGGAATGTTTTTCTGCAGGAATCGGTTACTGCACAAAGTAGACTTAAATAACATTCCCACATCAAATTATAGTGAAACTATCATACTTTTAGACCAGAGGCTGTTCCTTTTCTTTTCTTTTTTCCAAGTACATAGAAACCTCTTTTAATGCCCTCATAATTGTATTGATTTTCATTTATAAAATAATTTATAGTTTTCATTAAAAAAATAAACAACTGACTTCCTTGGCCAAGTAATTTAAATCTAACTGTATGTATGATATGAGTATGCTAAATTCACCTACCTTCTTCTGTTCAAGAGAGCAATTTGCAATCAGCCTACAGTTACAAAGAGCCTTATTTTAAATCTTAGAAGTGATTTCAACAGGAATAAGCAGATATTGTGCGGGAGGGGAACAGGGGCCAAGCAAGGACACACCTATCATGACATTGTCATACAAATAACTGGAATCACATGAGTTGTGTCTGTCACACAGAAATTATATCACTTGTACCATTGGTGCCATGACATCACAATTCACAAGAAGGCATGTCAGCATATCAATATGTAATTTATTTTATTGATTTAATTTGTCAATTGCTTACAAGATAATAGGTATAAGTATAAACATGAGTAAGAATACAGGAAATAGGTATGAATAAATGGGGACAATAGGACAGGGACGGTAGGCACGATGGTGCACTTATTCATGCCCCTTACAGACGACTCTTAGGAATGGGGTGAGGTCAATAGTGGATAGTTTGAGGTTAAAGGAGTGGGGGTTAGTTAGAGGATGTAACAACAGAGTCAGGTTGTGCGTTCCAGGCATTGACCACTCTGTTGCTGAAGTTGTACTTTCTGCAATTGAGTTTGAAGCGATTAACATTGAGTTTGTAGCGGTTAACATTAAGTTTGTATCTGTTGTGTGCTCTTGTATGGTTGCAGTTGAAGCTGAAATAGTCATTGATGGTAGGACATTGTAGCAGATAATTTTGCATGGTTCAGAATCTGCTAGCAAGAGTCTTTTAAGAATAATCAATCAGGAGAACACCCTGTCTCTAGAAGTTGCCTGTGCGATCACCGGACTAGAACACTGGGCCGTATCTAACAAAATGAAATTCAGTGTAGGGAAAAGTAAAGTCTTACACTTAGGCAAGAAAAACCAAAAGTACACATATAGACTGGGTGAAACCAGGCTCAATAGCAGTAACTGTGAGAGGGATCTTGGGATCATAGTGGACAACCAACTAAATATGAGCCAGCAGTGTGCGGCAGCAGCCAAAAAAGCTAATGCAATCCTAAGTTGTATTAACAGAGGGATACAATTGAAATCAAGTGAGGTACTAATACCACTCTATGAAGCCTTAGTAAGACCACACCTAGAGTACTGCATCCAGTTTTGGTCACCACATTATAAAAAAAGACATTGAGACTCTAGAAAAAATGCAGAGAAGAGCAACCAGGATGGTTAGGGGACTGGAGACTAAGGCATATGAAGAATGGTTACAGGAACTGTACATGGCTAGTCTAGGGAAGAGAAGGACCAGGGGAGACATGATAGCAGTCTTCCAACATTTGAAGGGCTGCCACAGAGAGGAAGGGGTCAAGCTATTTTCTAAAGCACGCGAAGGCCAGACAAGGAATAATGGATGGAAACTGAAACAAGGAGAGATTCAACCTGGAAATAAGGAGAAACTTTCTGACAGGGAGAACAATCAACCCATGGAACAGAAGTTGCCCTCGGAAGTCATGGGAGCGCCATCACTTGAGACCTTCAAGAAGAGATTGGACTCCCATCTGTCAGAAATGGTGTAGGTTCTCCCGCTTGGGCAGGGGGTTGGACTAGATGACCTACAAGGTCCCTTCCAACTCTGATTATCTGTTCTCTGAGGCTAAATGAAATGCTTCTCCACCGATCAAAAGCCTTCTGCTTTCTGCCCCACTGTGACCGGCCTTCTTCGCTCAGCCTAAAATACATTTCTCATCAAAATTTGGAGCAGAAAGGAGAGAAAAAGAGCGACTTATTTTCACAGAAGTTCCACTTGACGTCAGACTAGTCACAGCGAGCTGACCAAGGGCACCTCCCTCATAAGTAATTTGAAGGAACGTTTTCCCACCCTAGAAGTAACGTCTGGAACAGCAGAAAATTACAATCCCTGCAGAGGAAATGATAAACATACTCGTTGCTTATTTATTTATACATATTTATATCCCGCCTTTATTATTTTTACAAATAACTTGAGGCGGCAGACATATCCAGCACACCTTCCTGCTCCTATTTTTCCCCACAACAACAACCCTGTGGGTGGGTTAGGCTGAGAGGGAGAGTGACTGGCCCAAAACCACCTTTCGTGCCTAAGGCAGGACTTGAACTCACAATCTCTTGCTTTCCAGCCTGGTGCTTTCACCACCAGCCCAATTTGGCTTTTCTACAGACACTTATATTTGATTGATTGATTGATGATTGATATAACACCCATCTTGCGGGAGCGTCTCCTGCCAATATCAAATACCGATCGCCCTGTGCGTGCGCACAGACGGGGGACTCCTCAGGGTCCCGTCGGCTAGACAATGTCGGCTGGCAGTGCCTCGGGGAAGGGCCTACTCTGTTGTGGCCCCCACCTTGTGGAACCAACTTCCTTTGGAGCTCCGTTTGGCTCCTGATCTTCGCTCTTTCTGCCGCGATCTGAAGACCTGGTTGTTTGAACAGGCTGGGCTGGACTGACCTCCTGGGGGGGCGTTAATTTATTTTAACTGTTTTACTGATTGGGCTTGTTAAGTTTAATTCTTTTTTAAATATTTATTGTTGTGTTTTAATTGTGCGCCGCCCCGAGTCCTTGCGGAGAGGGGGTGGCATACAAGTCCAATTAAATAAATAAATCTTACACAATTGAAACCTGTATTTATCTAAATAAGTTTATATTGATATTTATCTGTTTGCTTGCTTGCTTCCATATAATATAACAATATATAACAATATAATCCTGGGCAGCGACCAACAATCAATTCCATATAATACATATTTAAAATGTAAACAAATTACGTTGCATCACTTTCTCACGTAGCTTATTGTTGAGAGACTTTCTCAATTTTTTCCCAGACATAAAGTTGCAGATATAAATCTCTCCCATTGCAGCTGTGTTCCCAGGGTAATTCATCACCTCCAACTTGATGGGGCTTGAGCCTCAGGTCAGAGGTCTGCTAGGGTGACAAGAGGGTAGAAGAAGTCCTTGACTTAGGACCATAAGAGCAAGGTAGTTGTTAAGTGAGTTTACAACCTTGGTGCCACAGTTGTTAAGCAAATTGCTGCAATCGTTAAGTGAAACATATGGTTGTTAAGCGAATTCGGCTTTCCTCCAATGATTTCGCCTGTCAGAAACCGGCTGAGAAGTTCACACATGGCATTCACATGACCCCGGGATGCTGCGATTCTTGTAAATACATACTAGACCAGTGGTTGCCAACCGGTGGGCTGGAGACCACTGTTGGTCCGTGAGAAAATTTTGGTGGTCCGCAGAGAAATGTCCCCCCCAAAGCACTCCCCCCAAAGCAATTAATCCAGGCTGCACGGGAACACAAGGCTACACCACCCACATGGCCCGCCCACCCACTGGTCCCCACCCTTCAGCTGAGAGCAAACCTTGAGTACTGCCATGTGAGCTGGAACTGGAAGGTAAGACCAATGGTGGGGGAGGGAAATCCGCCCCGGGGTGGCTTGCTGACGTTGGTGGGAAAGTCGGTCCCATATTCCAGAGCTGCAGTAGTCACGGGACTGGCCTTTTGGTCATCCTGGAGCTGCTGCTCCAGTCCATGGCAGGCCGGTGCACCCAGGTGGAGGAGCAGCTCCGGGATGACCAAAAGGCCAGTCCTGTGACTACTGCAGCTCTGGAATATGGGACCGACTTTCCCACCAACGTCAGCAAGCCACCATCAGTCAAAATTCATATTAGTGGTCCGCGGGATTTAAAATTATTGAGATTGATAGTCCCTGAGGTCCAAAAGGTTGGCAACCCCTGTACTAGTTGACAAATATTCAAATTGTGATCATGGAACTATAGGGATGCTGCAGCAGTATTTAAGTCACTTTTTCCGGTGTCGCTTTCACTTCGAACGGTCACTACTACTTGTAGTATTAATGCACTTTTTAAAAAGTCACATGTCTCCATTCCCCCAAAACTCCAACAAGTGAATTAGAACTGGAGAACCTTTTGTCTGAAGTGGTATAGGGTTTCCTGCTAGAATAGAATAGAATAGAATAGAATAGAATAGAATAGAATAGAATAGAATAGAATAGAATTCTTTATTGGCCAAGTGTGATTGGACACACAAGGAATTTGTCTTGGTGCAAATGCTCTCAGTGTACATAAAAGAAAAGATACATTCATCAAGAGTCGAGAATCATAAGGTACAACACTTAATTATAGTCATAGGGTACAATAGGCAATCAAATCATACTAGGAGACAGTCAATATAAATCGTAAGGTACAAGCTACAAAGTTACAATCATACAGTCACAAGTGGGAAGGGATGAGTGATAAGGAGTGATGAGAAGATTAATGGTAATAGTAGTGCAGACTTTGTAAATAGTTGGACAGTGTTGAGGGAATTATTTGTTTATCAGAGTGATGGCGTTAGGGGAAAAACTGCCCTTGTGTCTAGTTCAGCCGTGGGCAAACTACGGCCCGGGGGCCGGATCCGGCCCGTTCGGCTGTTCTATCCGGCCCGCGGAGCCGAAACAGCGGAGGGTTCTCTTGCTCTCCCAGAAGGCTACGTGAAGTAATCTAACTTTGAATTTATATTAGTTCACACAAACACTCCATCCATGCTTTTGTTCCAGCCCTCCGGTCCAGTTTAAGAACCCATTGTGGCCCTCGACTCAAAAAGTTTGCCCACTCCTGGTCTAGTTGTTCTGGTGTGCAGTATTCTACAGTGTCATTTTGAGGGAAGGAGTTGAAACAGTTTATGTCCAGGATGTGAGGGGGTCTGCAAATATTTTCACAGCCCTCTTTTTGACTTGTGCAGTATACAGGTCCTCAGTGGAAGGCAGATTGATAGTAATTGTTTTTTTTCTGCAGCCCTAATTACTCTCTGAAATCTGTGTCTGTCTTGTTGGGTTGCAGAACCAGAGGGTTGGACTTGAAGACCTCCAAGGTCCCTTCCAACTCTGTTATTCTATTTCTATTGTGAGAACTGTAAAGGCAGCTTTTGGGATATTTTTATGGCTCTATAATGGAGCCCCTGAAATGCCAACAGATCCTGGGGCTTGATAAATTCCACACCGTTCAGGCTGGCTTATCAGATGCGCAGAGGGCTTTGTCATTGTGCGGAGAATTCCAGCAATTGCACTTCCTGTCGCTTTTGTTTGACACGCTGCATCTGCTAGTCGAATGGTGTCCCAAATCTATCCTTGACGGTTCAGTGACTTTTAAGTACATGGCAAAAAGGGGGGGGGGGGAAATGCCAGCGACATGGGTCAGAATTGCCCTTGGATCTTAGTTGCCTGAGAAAATAAAAAAAAAAAGTGAATTATCTAGAAAGGATAAGGAATTCTCACAAGCTGCTTTAAAAAGTAAATGGAACCCTAATTGTTTTATGGTACCATTAACTCCAAACTTTTCAACATCATTAACTATGGAATGAAAATGCTACCAGTGTTCAGGGCTATAAATTAAGCTAAGAAAACCCTTCTGTTTACCGAAACAGTAAGGCAGGCTGCCAAGAAAGACTTTTAAAGAGAGAGGAGGGTGGAAGGAGGGATGGGAGGAGAGGAGAGAGAGGGAAGGAAAGAGGGAGAGGGGGGAGAGAGGGGAGGAAAGAGAAGGAGAGAGGAAGAAGAGAAAGGAGGGAGAAAGAGAAAGAGAGGGGGAGAGAGAGGGGCAGGGGAGAGGGAGAGAATATGTAGCAAATTATCTGAAGTATATCTATATTTTTTTTTTCTGATGAAGAAAAAGTGAAGCTGTCAGGACATTAAAATTCAGCCAGGGAAGGTCTGGGAAGCAAAGATTTGGATTTTTAGCAGGAACCTAAAACACACCAGAAGAGGTGCCCTCCAAATTTCAGATTAAACATGCCTCAGAAAGACCACTGATAGCTAGGCAACTGCCTAAGAATCTCAGCTCATGCAGTTGAAGAAATCCTCGGAGAGATTGCTCGTGTCTGTATGGGAGAAGGCAAATTTTTTTTGAGTCTTTGGATCTTTGTTCTTTAAGCCTTCCTTAAAATTGGCTCAGTGACTGATAGGCATCCTGCACGTTTTCTTTAGCACTGTCTCATATGAGAGGAGTGCAAAAGACTAGGTCCACATGCGAATGCCTTAATGAAATGGATTTATTGCTAAACGACCTACGCATAAGCATCTTGTCAACCAACAGTCAGCACCTGCTTGAAATTTTTTTTTTGAATTACATTTATATGCCGCCCTTCTCCAGAGACTCAGGGCGGCTTACAATTTTTGGGATACAACCCAGTGTGCTCAGCAATAGCCTTCATTCCATTGTATATGCCTGCTTATTACTAAGCGGCATTTTTACAAGGTCAGCTTATTGCCCCCAACAATCTTGGGTCCTCAGTTTACCTACCCCGAGAGGATGGAAGGCTGAGTCAACCTTGAGCCTGGTGGGATTCGAGCCTACAGCAGTTGTAGGCAACTGGAACTTAAGTGCAGGGAATTAACAGCCTGAGCCACCAAGGCCCAATTAAATAAGTGTCCACAAAATTCAAGGAAGGTTGGACTTAATTTGCTTGTGACTACATAGGGATTCTAGGCTGAGGCCTCTTTTAACTCCACCCCCAGTTCTGCCACTCCTTCTCCTGTATCTGCCCCTTACCAGGTGACTCCCTCTAGTCCCCGTACAAATGGCCACAACATCAACCTCTAAGCCAAGGTGAACAACGTTATAGTGTCCTTATGGCAAGGTGAGAATGCCTGAACTACAAAGACCAAGTGTCCAAGGAACATGCAGTATAATTTTAGATGTTCTAGCTCCGGAGTTGATTTAAGTTTTCAAAACCTGAGCATGAGAGGTACCCCTTCCTAGAACTCAGATTCTTTCTGAGATACTCCACAACCATCATAGCTGGAAATACCTGTAGCTTCTCTGCCTCGTCAGGGTTCAGTTATAGCCTCCAAGAACTACCCATGCTTTATTGAGCTATAAAACCAGGGTATGATCTTTAATCTGCTACCTATTTGGGGAAAGTATTTCTTTCTTTCTTTTTCTTTCCTTCTTTCTTTCTTCTTTTCCTTCCTTCCTTCTTCCTTCCTTCCTTCTTTCTTCCTTCCTTCCTTCTTTCTTTCTCCTTCTTCTTTTCCTTTCTTTCTTTCCTTCTTTCCTTCAATTGTCTTATGCTGGCTATGATAACAATTTATGCACATTTATTTTTTTTAAAAAAAATGCCAACCACGTTTCCTTCTTGGCTCCCTGTTGGCTTGATTCCCTACCCCCAGCATAGCTGAAAAGCTTGCTTGGATTCGTCATTTAGAAAAAGTCCTTGCCAAATCAGATCTATTCTACCACATATGAGAAATTTCACTTCCATCATATGAGAAATTTCACTTCCTTTTTAAAGAATAAATCATTTGAAGTCTGTATTGGGCAAAGCCATGAATTTATTGCCTGGCACCGTATCCTGTATTTGAATGAGCCATACGCCATGAGTGTGTTCAAGTGGGGAAAAAAATCCCACTCTGATGATTTTGGATGGTATCTGCTAGGGGTGGGGTTTGGGTTGGGTAGGCCAGAGGAGAAACTGGTGATCCAAAGAGCTGAGCAGAAATCCCAATTAAAATATTTACCCAGCTGAGACCAAAAGTCTTTCCTGTGTGTAAAAATAAAAAACATGAAGCTGGCTAAAACAGTTTAAAAATTAAGAAGGACATTTTTGTTCCATTTTTGCTTGTGTGGATTGTGGCCTAAATTTTCAAAATTTCCTTCTTAATAGGAGTGAGGAACTAATGATCCCTTGATTGAATTTGACCATTTAGCTTCCCAGAAGTGGGCAGGAACAAGGAGCCCAACCTCCCTCAGTGCTGGAATTCAAATCATAGCATCCCAGATCAGGTCTCTCTGGAACACCTCCAAGAACAGGAACCCAATACCTCTCAGAGTAATTTCATCCACTGCCAGCCTGCTCTTTTTGGTAGGAAGAGCCTTGGTGGTGCAGGCTGTTAAATGCCTAGCACTTAGTTCCAGCTGCCTGCAATTAGTGCAGGCTCGAATCCCACCAGGCTCAAGGTTGACTCAGCCTTCCATCCTCTCGGGGTAGGTAAACTGAGGACCCAAGATTGTTGGGGGCAATTAGCTGACTTTGTAAAAATGCCGCTTAGTAATAAGCAGGCATATACAATGGAATGAAGGCTATTGCTGAGCGCACTGGGTTGTATCCCAAAAATTGTAAGCCCTGAGTCTCCGGAGAAGGGTGGGATATAAATATGAATTTAAAAAAAAAACTTTGTCAAATTCAAGTAGATTCTTCTTTCATGTTCTGAATGGTGGTAGACTTTAGGAGAACCTCCTATCCCATACTACCTGTAAAATCTCCAGTCACAGGTGGTATCAACTACTCAAAATTTCCACTACTGGTTCTCCAGAACTGGTCAGAACCTGCTGAATACCCACCTCTGGTTCTATCATATCTCAAGACCTAAAATGGACACCTAACACCAAAAACGTCATCAAAAAAAACAAACAACAAAGAATGTTCTTTCTGCACCAAGTCAGAAAGTTCAAACTGCCCAAGGAGCTGCTGATCCAGTTCTACAGAGGAATTATTGAGTCTGTCATCTGCACCTCTATAACTGTCTGGTTTGGTTCTGCAACCCAACAGGACAGACACAGACTTCAGAGAGTAATTAGAACTGCAGAAAAAACAATTACTACCAACTTGCCTTCCATCGAGGACCTGTATAATGTATGAGTCAAAAAGAGGGCTGTGAAAATATCTACAGACCCCTCACATCCCAGACATAAACTGTTTCAACTCCTACCCTCAAAATGATGCTACAGAGTACTGCACACCAGAACAACTAGACACAAGGACAGTTTTTTTCCTGAAAGCCATCACTCTGCTAAACAAACAATTCCCTCAACACTGTCCAACTATTTACAAAGTCACTAATATTGCGATTAATCTTCTCATCACTCCTTATCACCCATTCCTTCCCACTTGTGACTGTATGACTATAACTTTGTCGCTTGTATTCTTATGATTTATATTTATTTATTTTTATTTATTACTTGGATTTGTATGCCGCCCCATCTCCAAGACTCTGCTCGGCAACCAAAATCAAACAACAATAAATTAGTTGTCTTCCCTCTTTCCCTTTCTCCTTTCCTGTCCTTTCTTGCATGCTCAAATACAAAAGGGGAAACATTTCTCCTTTTGTTTTGTTTTTAGTTTGTTTTGCTAGCCCTCTGCCAGAGAAAAGCGAAGGACTGGCTCTCACAGGCTCCATTTTTGCTGGCAGAGGCACCACAGGCCGGTCCTTCACTGTTTCCTGGGCGACCCCACGGGCCAGATCTGTGATCCAGCCCACGGGCTTTGAGTTTGACACCCTTGTTCTAGTCCAGGGGTCTGCAACCTTAAACACTCAAAGATCCATTTGGACCCACTTCCCACAGAAAAGAAAACACCGGGAGCCACAAAACTCTTTAACATCTAAAATGAAGATAACAGTGCATATATCATTTTTACCTTTAAGCTATGTATTAAAAAACTATAAAATAAAAAGCCAAACTTAAATTATCCACCTGCAGCAAACCAAAAATGCCATCTACTTCTGAGTGCTGTCATCCTCAATAAATCGCATGCCGGCCGGTGTCGTGTCAACTAAAAAAATACTACTTTGGTCTTTTTAGTTGCCAGCAGAAAGGGAGTGGGGGAAAGCAGTGCATTCCTTAAATGCTTCAGATAATTGCTAGGCGGCCGAAGCTGTTGATGTGCAAGATTATTACTGGAGAGCATGATTGCTGACTCTTGGCTATGGATGTGTCCCATTGGAGAATATACATCCAGGGGATGGGGTGAAGACCAGAGTCAAGGGTGAAATGAATGATGTGTCTTAGTGTCGGCTGCACCCAGGTAACACTGACATGGTCACTCCTAATAAATCTTTCTTTTTTTTAACTTTGAGAGATGTGGCTAAAGACTTATGATTTGAATGGGGGCATATCGTTGGAGCCCTGACATGTTGCGCATTGGCAGTTATGGTACATATGTTGAGCGATAGGGAGCTGCAGCAGAGGGGTGAAAGAGCCACGTGCGGCTCCAGAGCCGCAGGTTGCTGACCCCTGTATCTAGTCCATTGAGCTTCATCTATTGATGTTGCACCAGTTTGTAACGGTATGTGAGAAAGCCTTGAGAAATGGAGCAATGAGATGCTGCCTAGGGAACAGTCAAATAAGAGACAGCATAGCTCACAGCTACAAAATGAGCAGAGAAAACAGCTCAGGAGAAGTCTCCTCTTAGGTCGTAATGACAGGAATGTCGTGTTTTTAGAACTTAAGAGTCTCTTAATGTAGCCTTACAATAAAGTAGAATTAGCTCATCTGGTCATGCTTCCTGTCTGGTCTACCTGGAAAGGTTGACAGAGCTGTTGTTCCCCAAGCAGGTGCATCCACAGAAGAACAGCGCCCGGGAGCCTCCATTACATCACTTCTCCAAATGGGGAACTGGGAGGCAGGTTCTCTCGGGGCTCATAAATCAGGAGGGTCAAAACCAGTCAGAACAGGCAAGTTCTCTGCTGTTGAGCCATGTAAGGCCTTAAACATCAAAAACTGCTCTTTGAATCACACCTGGAAGACAGCTCAGGAATCTTGTGCCAGCAAGTATCTGCCAACCGCTAGGCCACTGCGTTCTGGGCCTGTTGAAACTTGCAGATAGTCTTCCAGGGCATCCCCCTATGGAATTTGCTGCAGTACTCTAAACAACTGGTAATGGGGGCATGAATTAATGTCCAGCTCCTTGAGCTTTTGGAAATGTGTTAAGTAGGACCGTTGGGTTAGTTCAGTTCTTTGCACAGATTTTCTCAGTTTTAATCCCAGGTTAAAGGTCATGGAACCATACGTTTGGAGTGGTCATTTACCATCCAATGGATCGCCTGCCCAAAGGTGCCATTTAAAAAAAATATTTATTAAATTTTTATGCTGCCCAGGGTCACCTTGTAGGACAGATGGGCGGCATACAAATTTAATAAATAAATAAAATGGGAAAAAATGTCATCTTTGGGCAAGTGCTCCACTTGCTACTTGTGCTCTGGTTTAAATGTGCTTACAGAGAAACCAGATTCTCCTTCAAAGAGACAAGGCATGATCAAACACAGCACTTGGAGGAATTTAAGAGTTAATCAGGAGAGTTTCAAAGTTCACAAGTTCCACATCCAGTTTCAAAAATAGAAAGACATTTATTCCAATCTGAAGACCAGTGTTTTTTCAACCATTAGTTTTCCTCAATTTGCCTCAGCTTTTACCTTCTATCCATGAGGGCCCCAAATTGTCAAAAACGATGGTTGGATCAAATAAAGTTTTAAACTGATAATGCGGAGCTTTATTTTATGACAATGTAGATTGCAAAGAGTTTTTTTCCTTTGGGTTCCTGAATAATTGGCATTCTTCTTTTGTTCTCTGAATACTTGGAGTTTTCAGAAATTGCTTTGTAATATAACCACAGGTAAACAACCTGACAAGCAATCTACACTGTTATGTTCATAGCTGTTCTTGCCTTTAGTTCTTCTAACTCGCAAGATCTTTCAACCTTAGAGCCAACAAAAGTATTACCATCAATGTGCATCAGAAAATCTGTTTCTCAACATTGCGATTTAAAAACTGGTGGGCACTGTGATCTAATCTTCATAGCCAAAGCTGCAATTTCCCCCAGGAGCTGTTCTGTCTCTGGAAAACTCCCAGATTTTATTTAAATTGGCTTAGCGAGAATTAATTGGTATAGAATCAGATCTTGATTGTTGAGTGATCTCAGCAGAAGAGAACCAAGAGGGTTTCAAATCTTAAGCACGGGGACACTGTTCAAAAACAGCTGGCAAGAACACAAAATGGAGAGAAGGGAGATTGGTCAAGGACCTCTTAGCAGCCAAGTTATGGAGCAGCAAAGCTCCATCCTGCCTTTGATGGGAGCCAACTTGATAATACAGAAGGAAATAGAGCCTGTTCCCTTTTTATTCCAATTTGACCCTTCTAAAATGCAAATAAATATAGTTAACAAACATTTTAAAAAAGAGGCAAGGTTGCTTTTTTGGTATAAAAGTAATCCAGCCAAATATTTAACTTCATTGTTCCTTTGCTCCTTCTTGATTCTTATTGTTTGTATTTATCTTTTTTTTTTTAAAGATGTTGTTCCAAATGAACTCTTGTAAATATTTATCCATTGCCCTTGTTGCAAGCGTATCCTTGACTGCCCCGGGAATGGTAAAATTCCAGCTGTGCAAAGATGCTCAGCGTTTAAACAGCAGCTGTGGCTTTTGGTGGCGTTACATGAAAAGAAGCAGGGAGCCAGGTGGTGGGCTTCAAAAGAGGGTTCGGTGCAGCTCCGTTGCTTTCGGAGCTGCAAGATGTTTGGTTTGGCTCTGGCTGAAAAGCGACACGGAGGAGAATTTGAGACAAATAAAAGGGGAAGCTTTGTCCCTTGAATACCCCTGCTTTCACTGCCTATGGGTAGTGAGTTTGTCACAGTTACAAGGTTCCCCCCCCAACTGTCCCCTTTTTATTCGTTTAAACTTAAATGTGCCTTGGTGGCTCAGGCTGTAAATACCTGCTCTTAAGATCCAGCTGCCTACAATTACTGTAGGCTCGAATCCCACCAGGCTCAAGGTTGACTCAGCCTTCCATCCTCTTGGGGTAGGTAAATTGAGGACCCAAGATTGTTGGGGGCAATTAGCTGACCTTGTAAAAATGCCGCTTAGTAATAAGCAGGCATATACAATGGAATGAAGGCTATTGCTGAGCACACTGGGTTGTATCCCAAAAATTGTAAGCCGCCCTGAGTCTTCGGAGAAGGGCGGCATATAAATGTAATTAAAAAAAAAAATTAAATGTTACTGATTTCATCTAAAGTTGACAGTGTAACCGTGAGTCCAGGATAGTTCCACTATGAAGTTGCTTGAAGTTGTTTAAATTAAGCAAATATCTCCGTCCATCTTACAGAACCCTTGTGGAGTTATCGAAGTAACATGCTGAAAACAACCCAAAGCACTGTTGGAACACAAAGAGCATCTATAGTAGTTCATTTACAGAATGAACTCAAATATTTTGATATCTTCTTATGTTAACATCTTCGATACATCGAGGAGAAGGATTAGATGAGGGGACATGATAGCTGTCTTCTGGTCCTTGAGGGGCTGTCATGAAGAAGAAGGGATTGACTTGTTCTCCAGAGCAGTGGTCACTAATCAGTGGACCAGGGACCACTGGTGGTCCGTGGGAAAATTTTGGTGGTCCACAGAGAAATGTCACCCCCAAAGCACCCCCCAAAGCAATTAATCCAGGCTGTACAAGGCTGCACTGCCCATATGACCCGCGGGAACACAAGGCTTGCGTCACTTGCTTTGCAAACAACATGAGGTAGTGAGGGGATATGGGAAAGGGCAGAGGGGGGGAACTTGCCCCACTCGCCCCACACGCCTCGCCTGACCACCGGGCTGCTTCTTTCCACTTCTTTCTTCTTCCGCTTTTGGCTGCATGCAAGGAAAGCAGCAGAAGTCTTTCTTTCTCTCCCCCAAACTCCGCCAGAAATGAGTCATTGGGACCCTGCAAGGCATCCTGCTCCCAGAGGCTGCGCCAGTGTGACAAGTCTCACAAAGATTCATTTCTGGCAGAGTTTTGGGGAGAGAAAGAAAGACTTCTGCTGCTTCTGCTGCTTTCTTTGAAGCCAAAAGTCTCTCTCTCTCCCCCCCCTGAAAATGGAGCTGGAGATGGTATCCTGTGATCCCAAATAAAGAATGATCAATTGGTAGGAAAATGGGGTGGGAAATTTTCCTGCAGACTTTTTAGGGGATTTTCCCAGGGTGTCTGGTCCGTGGGATTTAAAAGTATGAGTTTGGTGGTCCCTGAGGTCCAAAAAGTTGACGACTCCTAGTCTAAGACTCCTGCCTTGAGTAGCAGGTTGGGCTAGAAACCTCCAATGTCCCTTCCAGCCATATGATTCCAACTTCCCATGACAGGGTCAATGGAGATTCTCAGTCATCCAGGTCATGGTTATCCTAAAGGTGCTTTTTTAAGAGGCAACTGGACTTTCTGGTTTTTCTTTGAAGACATTTCACTTCTCATCCAAGAAGCTTCTTCAGCTCTTCATCCGAGAAGCTTCTTCGCATCTTCAAAGAAAAAACAGAAAGTCCAGTTGCCTCTTGAAAAAGCACTTTTGGGATTCCCATGACAGGAGGATTTCAAAAAAATCAAGATAATGACCACAACAGTGTGATGAAATGTCAATAGTTAATTGTATGATCATCCGTGGTTTTGGGGTGAGGTATCATCAATATGCAGATGATACCCAGTTGTATATCTCCACCCCAGACCAGATCAGTGATGCTCTCTCGGTGATGTCCCGGTGCCTGGAGGCGGTGCAGGCCTGGATGGGGAGTAATAGGCTCAGACTCAACCCAGCCAAGACTGAGTGGCTGTTCTTACCGGCATCTCGGTGCTCAGTGGATGTGCCATCTTTGGTCATGGGGGAGGTGTTACCCCGTGGATAGGGCGAGGAATCTGGGCGTCCTCCTGGATGCACAGCTCAGTTTGGAGGAGCAGGTGGGAGCTGTGGCCAAGGGGCTTTGCCCAGGTTCGGCTGGTTCGCCAGCTTAGCCCTTACCTGGACCGAGATGCCCTTCAACGGTCACTCATGCGCTCGTCACGCCCAGAATCAACTACTGCAATGCTCTCTACATGGGGCTTCCCTTGCGGATTACTCGGAGGTTGCAGCTGGTGCAGAATGCGCGCGCTGGCTGTGATGGGGGTATCCCGATACTCCCATGTTACACCCTCCTGCGTGACCTGCATTGGTTGCCGGTTGCCTTCGGGTTTCCTTCAAGGTGTTAGTAACAACTTATAAAGCCCTTAATGGCTTGGGTGCAGGGTACTTGCGGGAACGCCTCCTGCCTGCATCACAGTCCAATCGCCCCGTGCGCTCCCATAGGAGGGGCCTTCTGGGAATACCGTCGGTCAGGCATTGTCGGCTGGCGGCTCCCAGAGCTAGGGCCTTTTCTGTGGGAGCCCTGTGGAACCAGCTTCCTGTGGATCTGCGCTTGGCCCCTGATCTTCGCTCCTTTCGTCGAGACCTGAAGATCTGGCTGTTTCAGCAGGCCGGCCTGGATTGACCATGGGGGTGGGTAGTTTTAAGAGTTTGTTTATTTTGTAATTTTACTGTTTTAGCTGTTTTGTAATTTGGACTTGTTTTTATTTATTATTTTATTGTATATCTTTTTGTATGCCGCCCTGAGTCCTTCGAGTAGGCATACAAGTCTAAATAAATAATAATAATAATAATAATTTTGTTTACACTACCCTCCATGCACACCCCACAAATTCCCTTGTCCCATGATCAGTGTTTTATATTACCCATCTTCTGGACAGCTTTGAGTCTCACCTAAAAAATAAGACGCACTTCCACACTTAGCTCCAGTCCTGGACATCATCCAAAAATTTTCAGAGACGCCCAAGCCATCTGCTTTCTTATCCTGAGAGTCACCATAGTAGGTGACAGTCAGAAGGACTGAATGGATAAGAGATGCCCCTTCTAGGAAAAAGGTTAGGTTGCTGGATGAGAGATCCTCATCTTGGTTTCCAGGTGTTACCTACCACTGATTAACAGTCACAGGCTTTCAACACATACGGGAACTCTTACGTTAGACCCATCATGGTATGGAAGTTCCTAGAGCCAATTTGGTCTAGTGGTTGAAGGCACCAAGCTAAAAAGTGGGAGACCGTGAGTTCCGTCTTGGTCATGAAAGTCAATTGGGTGACTTTGGGCCAGTCCCTCTCTCTCTCAGCCCAACTCATTTTACAGAGTTGTTTTATTAAGGGGAGGAAGATGTATTGCAGGGCTGGGATTCTACCGGTTTGGACCGGTTCTATAGAACCAGTTGTTATGATTCTGCACAGTTCAGAGAACCGGCAAATCGTGCCCCTGGCTGGTCCTGCCCCTCTGTGCCCACCCCTCCCCTCCCCACCCAGTCAGTCCTTATCACGCATGCGTGACATTGTGCACATGCCCGACATCGCTGACTGCATTCTCCCACTCCCAGTCACTCCTTAAGGTATTTCTTTTTTTTTCCCCTCCCGACGATCAGCTGTTCCTATGATCAGCTGTGCCAGGATTTCCCTCACTGTCTTACTGCTTCACCCAGGAGGCTTCCCTGAGGCCCAGGAAGGCCCAAAAAATGGGGGGATATTGCCAAAAAAAAAGAAGAAGCCACACCCACCCAGTCACATGGCCACACCCACCTAGCCACAGAACCCGCTGTTAAGAAATTTGAATCCCACCCCTGGTATATTGGATATGTTCACTGCCTTGGGTTGTCTTGTTAAAATAATCAAGGGGGGATACAAATAAGTAAGTAAATAAATAAATAAATAATCTGGTAGCCAATATCACTCCATTATGAACAAGGACTTACCAGAGTAGGGAGCTTGTCTCAACACCATATCTTCCAGGCATCATTTCCTAGACATGTGCATCAACCACAGCAATGGTCTGCTTTTGCCAATGGATGGAAACTGATCAAGGAGAGAAGCAACCTAGAACTAAGGAGAAATTTCCTGACAGTGAGAACAATTAACCAGTGGAACAATTTGCCTCCAGAAGCTGTGAATGCTCCAACACTGGAAGTTTTTTAAGAAGAGACTGGACAACCATTTCTCTGAAATGCTATAGGGTTTCCTGCCTGAGCAGGTTGAAGACCCTCCAACTCTGGTCCCTTCCAACTCTGTTATTTTGTTATTCTGTCAAACTATCATGTACATCAGAGGTGGTATTCAGCAATGCAAAGAAATATTTTCGTTTCCTGCACCCACCTGCTGAGCCACCAAGGATCATGGAGCATTAATCTACTGTCTTTCCACACCATAGAGTTTTGTTGTTCAGGCGCTAAGTCATGCCTGACTCTTTGTGACCCCATAGACCAGAGGTGGGGAACTATGGCTCCTTTTTGACTTGTGGACTTCAAATCCCAGACTTCCTGAGCCAGTGTCATTCAACAAGTCATAAAAGAGACGTAGTTCTGCACCCTTACCATAGACCATGCCGACAGAGGTGGCATTCAGCAGGTTCTGACCGGTTCTGGAGAACCGGTAGTGGAAATTTTGAGTAGTTTGGAGAACCGGCAAATACCACCTCTGACTGGCCCCACCCCCATCTCTTCTCTGCCTCCCAAGTCCCAGCTGATCGGCTGGTTCTTCTTTGGTTGCCCTGCACAGGAGAACGGAGCTGGAAAGCAGGTTAGTGGGGTGGGGAGGGAATGGGATTTTGCCGTGTCCTTTACCTGCCACACTCACCAAGCCACACCCATCAAGCCATACCCACAGAACCGGTAGTAAAAAAAATTGAATCCCACCACTGATGTGCATGTAAAGGTAATAGTTCTTTTCACAGCACCAATCCCAGGAAATGTTATCTCCCTTTAGCATCCATTGCCAAAATGTCATTAGCTTGATGGGAGAACATTCATAATTTTAATAAAAGGAAGTCATTTCTTCCATCTCAATCCTCCCAGACCACAAGTCCAGTTTCTTTGCAGCTAAAGACCAAAATATCCAATATACCACCGTACAGTACAATACAGTAAGGTAAGAAGAAGTAGGAAAACAGGAAATTAAAGAATTGTTAACATTAGAATGGGGTTCTTTTGAATTAAGTTCACAATCAGAGGATGTGGATGGCAAAAGCGTGTGCATTAAAAACCCTCAGCATATATAGACCATTAGAAAAGTGATTTTTTTTCATTAAAAAGATGAAGCAGCTTAGGGGGAGCGAATTAACAAGACTGCCATAAAATTAATTGTCTCCCTGGTTGCAGTTATTTGGCACGCTTTCTAGAGGTATTTCCTTAAGCTGTCAGAGGATCAAAGATGCACCTCATCTGATTTTATGAGACTGTGAGTCAGAAGAGGAACGATTAATTCAGTGCCGTGTTTTTCCGATTATCAACAAGTCGAGGATCACCTGAAAAACTAGTGTGAATCTTTTACAGCAGGGGTGTTCAAACTCAAGGTCCGGGGGCCGGATTCGGCCCGCAGAGTGCTTAGATCTGGCCCACGGGGCTGCCCTGGAAACAGTGAAGGACCGGCCCGGGGTGCCTCTGCCAGCAAAAATGCACTGCACACAGTCCTCCCGAGCTCCGTTTTTGCTGGCAGAGGGTTGCAGGAAGTCATTGCAGCTGAAAACAGAGCTCGGGAGCCTGTTTTCTCTGGCAGAGTGCTCGGGTCGCCACAGGCACCCTTGACACAAGTGTCTTTGAGCTGGCCACACCCACTCCCGCCCCCTGAGGTCAAACACAACCCTGATGTGGCCCTCAATGAAATCGAGTTTGACACCCTTGTTCTACAATACGATTCCCAACAAAGGCTTGGTTACATATTAGAGCCATGGAACTTGAAGGATCAATACCACATATATGTTTTTTTTAATAGATTTTTATTGTGTTTTTCCACAAGTACAAATCTCATTCATATTTTTAACAGTGCATTGGCATCGACAAATCTATATGTCATATAAATCTTATTATATAGGTTTTTCTTTATCTACATCAACACATATCTATTGTATCTTATCTATATTTGTTTCTATCTTTTATATGTTATATTCTATATGTCCATCATATTGCTCTCTTAAGGCCTCTTAAATTAGTTACATTACTCTAATCTCCTTACTTTTTATATCTATTCTCTAACCACTCATACCATTTATGCCATATTGCATAATATTCAGAGTTCTCCTTCTCTTTCATTTCTAATGTGAGCATATCCATTTCAGCACATTCCAGTATTTTATGTATAATTAATTTGTCTGAGGGGATGTTGGGTCCTTTCTACATTTGTGCAAAAGCTATTCTGGCTGCTGTCAGAATATGCAGAATAATGTATTTTATCTTTTTTGGATATTGATCTGCAATTATTCCTAATAGGAAAAGTTCCGGTTTAAGTTCAATTCAATCTTTGGTAATTTCATGTAGCCAATCTTTTATTTTAATCCAGTATTTCCTGGTCTCGTGGCATAGCCACCACATATGATAGAAGATACCATCATTTTGTTCACATTTCCAGCACTTTGGACTTGTGTTGGGATATATCTTAGCCAATCTCGTTGGGGCCAGGTGCCACTGGTAAAACATTTTGTATAAGTTTTCCTTGTATGCCGTAGATGTTGTTAATCTATAATTTGTAGTCCATAGTTTCTCCCATTCATCTAAATCAATATTATATCTGAAATTCCGGGCCCATGCAATACCATACATATGTTTTTAACTGGACTGGCCATTCTGATTGTCTAAGTAAATTTGGACAAATCAGCAATGGTCTTCTCAATCACCTATCAACCACTAGTGCTACTAGAACAAGTGTTTCCAAAACTTGGCAAACTTTAAGACTTGTGGACTTCAAGTCCCAGAATTCCTCAGCCAGCCACGTCATGCTAGCTGGAGAATCCTGGAAGTTGAAATTCACAAGTCTTAAAGTTGCCAAGTTTGGAGTCTCCTGTGCTAGAAGAACCCCCCTGCATCTTTTCCAATTATACAAAAGAAGGCAAAATTAAAACATAGTGATTCCTACCAGTAACCTCTATGTTGGATTCCTGCTGGGCCTCTAGGTTAGCCCTATTCTCTAGATAACTAAACTCCAGCTGCCAAATTTCAGCCATCGGAAGAAACAATATCCGTTTTTCTCAAACAATGAAAAATGAAACGAAAAGCATCAAGCAATCAGAATTCTTAATTGGAGATGTTGCCTTGATCAGAGGTACATTTCTTAATGGAGAAGAGGCATAGCCAAACTTTGTGCCATTATTAAAGTCTAACATGACAGAAATGAAGGGGACAAACCCAGAGCCTTACTTGGCCTAGGAAAGTCATGGGCGAGGCCTTAAGAAAGCAGTGTGCATGTTTTTTCCTTCAGTGTCTGCAATTTTTTTTATTTTTATGCCTCCAAAAATAAGGCACACTTGAAGCATGACTGTCCTCTTTAATGTCTCTGAAACATGCAGCGTTTGCCAGAAAGAAACATTGCATAATTACATACACAGTTTGGGTTGACTCAGAAATCCCTTTACATCATTCGTAGCTATTGGGATGTGGTTGCATTTGTAACCGAGAGATAGCTTTTCTTCCAGACAACGTCCACTCTAGCAGATGAAATCTCGGCCTGAGGCATTTCTCCAGCCAATGATGAGAGGTGTTTGCACTGACCAAATCAAGAAAACCATGCTGCAAAAATCCAACAGAAGCAACATACCATCAGATGCTGCACATGTGTCACTTTCCAGAGACTAAAAATAGACTTTCCATAAATATCCAGGAAGAAGAGTGGAGTCTAAAATGATTCCATTTGAATAGATGAAGATTGAAAAAAATTCAAAATGAGTTTACAAGAATTTCGTGTAATGATACAGTTTCCCTGAAAATACGACCTACCCTGAATTTAAGTCCTAGCTTGATTTTTACACTTGTTCCCAATATAAGCCCTACCCACAAAATAAGCCCTAATTAAGATCCCACCCACTCCAGAGTGCACAGGTAAAAATTAAGCTTAGGATGGGGATGCAGCGGTGGAGCTGCCTTACTACTTACATTTGGACAGTTGTAGCCAGGCCTCGCACGCCCCAACACCTCCCTCACCGGCCCATTTCTTCTGCAGCTGGCAAGGCTTTCCTGAAGGCCTCTTTAGTTGATAACAAATCTCTGGATCATTCTGGAGCTCTGTTATCGGCTGCAGAGGGCTTCAGGAAAGCCTTGCCAGCTGCAGAAGAAGTTCCTGAAGGCCTCTGACAGAGAAAAGGAGGTTGGGGGATATGTGCGCAAGTGAGGTTAGTCAGTGGGTGACATTCCCCAAAAATAAGACCTGGTGCCTTTTTGGTGGCAAAAAAATATAAGACAGGGTCTTATTTTTGGAGATACATGGCATATATCCTTTCCTGTTCTCCTTGAATCCTGAAAAGGTTCCATAACCAAGTCCTTCCAGTGGGTGACTGCAAAATAAAACAAGCTTTAAAATATTAACCCAAGACTAGCAGCAGCTGTGGTACAGGGATGGGTGGATCCAAAAAGTTAAAAGAGAGGCTGCAACTAGAGTGTTCAGAGCCTCACCCTTTTTTAAACATATGTCAGCATAAGAGAGGAGGGGGTCAAGCTATTTTCCAAGCACCTGAAGGCCAAACAAGGAATAATGGATGGAACCTGAACAAGGAGAAAGGTTCAACCTGGAAATAAGGAGAAATGTTCTGACAGTGAAAACAATCAACCCATGGAACGGAAGTTGCCCTCGGAAGTTGTGGGAGCTTCATTACTGGAGGTTTTCAAGTAGAGACTGGACTGCCATCTGTCAGAAATGGCGTAGGGTCTCCTGCTTGGGTGGGAGATTGGACTAGATGACCTACAACAGGGTGTCAAACTCGATTTCATTGAGGGCCGCATCAGGGTTGTGTATGACCTTGGGAGCTGGGGTGGGCATGGTCAGGGTGGGCATGGCCAGCTCAATGTCACTGGTGTTGGTAGTGCCGGTGGTGACCAAAGTGCTCTGCCAGTGAAAATGGGCTCCCAAGCTGCGTTTTCAGCTGCAACAGCCTCCTGCAACACTCTTCCAGCAAAAACAGAACTCTGGAGGACCACGCATGGCCCTCCTGAGCTTCATTTTTACTGGCAGAGGCACTTCAGGCTGGTCCTTTGCTGTTCCCAGGGCAGCCCCGCAAGTCAGTTCTAAGCACCCTACAGGCCAGATTCAGCCTTTGAGCTTTACAACCCTGACCTAGAAGTCCCCTTCAAACCATGTTAATATGTTAAATCAAGTAGTCCTTGGTTTCTGACCACAATTGAAACCAAAATTTCCTTTGCTAAGCAAGGCAGGTGTTAACTAATTGCTCCTAAGTAGTTTCCAAGGTAAGCCAACCACCAAGGTGATTTTGATAGTGATTATTCCAGTTGAAATTCTAATTAAAGTCAGTTTCACTCATATGTTTCTGGAACAGGAAGGCTTTTCCAAGCAGGCAATCCATGGACAGAATATTTGAATCTCTGATACGTCCTCAAAGAAAATCCAGAAAGTCCAGTTGCCTCTTGAAAAAGCACCCTTGGGACAACTATGACCTGGATGACTGAGAATCTTCATAGATATTAATCAAAGAAGTAATTTTTCAAAATAGAACACCCCCTCCCCATATGGCTTTAAATAGTGAGAGATGTTTGGTGGGCTTTGAGAAGCCTTGGGAAGACAGAAGCTGCCAGTGATCCCTTGAAGTTCAAAGCAATAAAACATATTTGGGCAGAAAATCTTTCTCCAGGGATGGGATTGAAAAATCCCAGCAACCGGTTCACTGCCCAGTTGCTGGATGGGCATGGCCATAGTGAGCGCGGCCTACCGGGACTTCCAGGAGGGCCATTTTTCACCTTCCCAAAGATCCAGAGGCTTCCCTCGGGCCTCTGGGAGGGCAAAATGGCCTCCCCTGGGCTCTGGAGGCCCTCTGGAAGACGGAAACAGGCCCGTTTCCAGACTTCTGATACTTCCAGAAGGCCTGTTTTTCCCCCTCCCAGAGCCTCTGTGCATACCCTGCACTTACCTGCATCGAAAATGGGCCACATGGAGACTCCTGGGAGGGAAGGGCCGAGCAGGGCCAGCCGGTCAGTTCAAATACCGGTTCAACGAACCAGATTGCAAATTTAACATCCGGTTCGCGAAAACCAGTCCGAACCGGTAGAATCCCACCCTTGCCTTTCTCCTCTTTTTCACCTCTGCACAAAATAAGTTTGGGTGCATTTGGGAAACAATAGGACTTGGAGAAGGTTTAGGATCCTGAGAAAATCCTTCACTGTCCTCCCATCCCAAATATTACCAGCAACGTTTTTAAGGGGGGAAATGTCGAGCGCCTCCTATACCATTCGGCTAATGACAATAATGTTTTACAGGTGTTTCCTTTAACTGAGTGATTATACCCCGAGATATTTTTTTTCAACCCACCCCTTTGAGGGATTGCTCTATTTATCATATTTAAATTATAACTTAAAGGTGTATCCTGTTTACACTGTCATAATTATAACCTGGACTAAACAAGCCATCCTGGATATTTTCCAAGCTATTGTAATCTATATGACATGTTAGGAAGTCGAAGTGAAGTGCCCTGGAATCACTGGCATAAGTTACAAGGGCCACTTTATATAATATATTGTTATATAGAAGTTTTAAAAAATGAGGTTCGTGTTGATGGAACAGACCATTTTTAAAAAGGTTCTGCACGTGCTAACTGTCTGAGGTAATTTTGTCAGTAGAAATTGTGTTCGTTCTGATCTCTTAGGAAAACTTTGCAGAGTTTTCTTAAACCTTTATTCTTAAACCTTCTTTTTAGCTAATAGTTGTGTAGAAAGAGCAACTGATTAAAAATTGTGCATGTCATCTTATGGATTTAGAAGTTTCCAGTTTAAATCGCATCTACAATCCATCTCACTATCTTCTCTCCTAAGACCAATTCTAAGAAGTGTTTCATTCCAACCCAAGTAACTAAAAATATAATAATTTCATATGCTCTCCTCCCCCAATAAATGATGTAACAGAATAGAATTCTTTATTGATTGGACACACAAGGAATTTCTCTCCGGTGTAGAAGCTCACAGCGTACATATAGACAGCAAGTTTAATTAATGTTAATGGATAACAAAATAAAAAATAAAAAGTTAGGCATTTTTAAGCAGTCTTTTACAAACAACTCTAGACTTCGTCTACAATGGGGTAGTTGCTGAAATGAATGCACTCATGTTAAAGTGTTTTTTTTCCTTTGAGGGAAATGTCCCGTCCCTATTTCAGTAATGCACCCCAGGTGAGCCTTTTCATCCTCATGCAAATAATGGATATATGGGGTGTTATGAACTGACCTGACATTCAGCAAGACGACCCACATCCTGTCCAGCGGTGGGATTCAAATTTTTTTACTACTGGTTCTGTAGGCATGGCTTGGTGGACATGGCTTGGTGGACATGGCTTGGTGGGCGTGGCAGAGGAAGGATACTGTAAAATCTCCATTCCCACCCCATTCCAGGGGAAGGTTACTACAAAATCCCCATTCCCTCCCCACCCCACTAACCTGCTTTCCAGCTCCGTTCTCCTGTGCAGGGCAACAAAAGAAGACCCAACCGATCAGCTGGGACTCAATGGGAGGCAGAGAATAGATGGAGGCGGGGCCAGTCAGAGGTGGGATTTGCCAGTTCTCCGAACTACTCAAAATTTCCACTACCGGTTCTCCAGAACTGGTCAGAACCTGCTGAATACCAACTCTGATCCTGTCCCTTCGGTTGTCTGAATATGGTTCTCACCAGGTCTGTCTGACAAACCAGCTAGTACAAGGCACAATGCTCTTCAGGGCACCCCAGCATCTGACTTTGTTCCCTCACGATGCATATTTTGGGGCTCCCTGTTACCCAAATATAACTGCAGTTCCAAAAAGAGTTAAGCAAAGTGCATCTATGTACAAATAGATAAATCAATAAGTAAGTAAGAAGTAATAAGGTACAAACTCAAAGAAGCAGAGCAAAGCAAGCGATTTAGTCTCTCCCTGCTGCTCTCTTACATTAAATTTATATCCTACTTTATACAGTGCGTTCCTTCCCCCAATCTTTCCTCATAAAACAACCCTGTAAAGTAGGCGGGGGAAAAAATTAGAATGATAGATTGCTTTGAATCACCAAAGGGTCAAAAAGGATCGAGAGGTGGTTTTCTGGGAATATTTTCAAGGAACGTTGGAGAAAATTGTGAATTTTTAAAGAGAGAATTGTCAAAAGAACAAGTTCCCTCAGAGATATCTTGGAAAGAGTGCCAGCAGTTTAATACTACATGCATATCCTCAGGAATGCTGTTGCTTTATATTTTATATTGTCGCTCTCTAAAGGCCAGAAGTACTTCTTTTCTTGCGTGGCTTCATGTTAATTTGTTCCAAGTGAAATACATGGAAGAAAAAAAGTGAATATTTGACTCAGTCTGACAATGGGAATTGCCTTCATGGACCACATTGTGCCACCCCTCTTCATTTTCCCTCAAAAGTTATCCCCAAGAGTGGGAACCAAAAAAAGTCAAATTAGATTGCTACAACCATGCAGCCACAGCCTTGTCTCTTTTTATGGGATGCACAATCCATCAATTTGACTTTTTTTTAAAGACACACACACACACATTCCAATAAGCTTGGTTTGAACACTGCTATCCAGATACAATGGTAGTTTTCTTTTTGCACAAATAACAATGTGTTAAGTTTGCATGAAGAGTCAGACGCGGAGTGCTTCAGCTTAAGAGTTTATTAGTGACTTCAGCTCAGAACGGACCCGTTTTGGCTGGGCTGCTACTATAGCCAGCAGCCGTAGTTGCCAGCCAATCAGAGTGCAGGGTTTTCCCGAACTTTTTAAACCAATCATTTCTAACATTTTACAAGAACAGTTCAAACTAAACGAATGACATTCAAACCTACATACATAACACAATGTGTAGGATAGCATCCCATAAAACTGTATGGGATAATTTGGAAGGCGTCCTTTGGCCACCCCAAGACTCTCAACTTAAAATCAGGTCTAAGGTAATGTTTGGTCCACCTTTAGTTAATTTATCAGGAATATAATGAGAAAAACCATTCTTTATAGTTTAAACACATCCTGTGTTCCCATCTTGATTTGCAAAGAGCTGAGGATACCTACGCGGTATCAGTATGTCCTGTACACTTCTGTGCGATTAAATTTTCTTTCATCAGCCTCCCAAAGAGCCAGCCTGCAGTCCTCATAAATTGGCTTTTCAACATATGCAGTTCTTATAATTGTAGCAATACTTAACCACTCTGGATTGTTGTGGCTTTTCATTGGATTTCCTGTTGGGTTTTGCATCAACCTGTATAATTTTGGTTACTAAGGTTATTGGTCAATAATTATAGGTCCAATCTAGATGATTAGAACCCAGGTGTTCGCTAATATCTAAAAATGGCAGGAAGAGTTAAGTGCCTTCCCCTAGCCTGCCATTTCATACTTTTGTGGCATAATGTCCTATTTCAAATTTTACTTGTTTGAAGGCGATTCAGATCTCCCCACCCATATTTCTGTGACACTCATAATGGTGTCCATATTTCTCTTCAAGTGGGTTTGTGCACATTTTGCAACTCGGCAAACTCCGCTCTAGCTAGGAACCCTACTATTATCTGAAAAGTGTTTCTAAAATGTAGGTTTATTCTTCGTTATCACCAGGTATGACTTTCATTTTCAAGCTGCTGTTTGACTTTGCTTTTTTGCATGTCGTCTTTTTAATGGGCAAGTCCAACAGAAAAAGAATGTTTTTATTTTCCTTTGAGCTGGTTACAGTTATATGATCTGGCACACTGTAAAACTTAACTGGAAGATACTGAATAAAAAGAAAAAACCTATCCCTCATAATAAACTGTTCCTTGATAAGAAACAATATCTTTAATCTTTTCTTTTCATCACCACTCACTTGGACTGAATTGAATGTTTGTGCAACTTTGTTGACAAGTAACAATAATGCCATATTATATGTGCAAGATATGCATAAAATCATGCTTCTTTGCAAAATTGGTAACAGCTTTTTAAGACGATGAAATAGAGGAAAATTTCCAACATCGTTTACAGAAATTTAAATTCTCCTTGGGCAACTCCTACTACTTGAGCATTAGAACTTAATATATTTAATGACATATATTATTATTAGAGCCAAATCATGAGTGTACTTGAAAAATCAGTGAAATGATACACAAAAGACCAACATCTGCATTTTCCAAAATCTGATTTATTCTCTGTTTGTTCCAAATGCCCTGCATTGATTAGCTGCAACTCTCCGAGCCTCAAAAAGTAAGGGTTTCTTTTTTCCTAATTTCAACTACTGGATGCTTTCACCTAGAAATATCAGGAATTAAGTTTGAGTTGTATTCATGCAAGGCTTGTAGCTATGATGCTCAGCACATCACACCAACTCACAAGACAGGAGATAGAATCGTGATGCAAACCCAATTATGAGGTTACACCAATTGTTTGTGATAGGAAACATGCCACAAAAAAATTCTTTTTAATTGGAAGATTAAAAGAAAAATAGGAATGGGGCACTCACTTCCAGAATTTGCAGGAAATCAGAGAACAATTTCAAGAGCTATCTAGAGATTGTCTAACCTGCTATGTAAACTTAATCTGGTGCTCTAGAAATTTCTTGTCCCACTCTTAATCCATCCAGAAGTAATCTCTCCTACTTGATGATTTGGGAAAGTTAGTTTTCACCAAGATTATTTCTAGGAGGGAAAATAAATCCCCTTCTAAATTTAAAAAGTGGTCAATAAAGTGTCTAGATCTCTTTCTTACCGGCCAACCAACACTTCAGCATTTCTCTGGATGTCATTTCTTCTTCCTTTCTTCCTTTCCTTCTTCTGTATTTGCCTTATTTTTTCCACTTGGGAATCTCCCAGCCATTTGTGTGGTTTAGTACAGCTTTCCACATTGTCATATAAGCAGCAATTATCGTGTTTCCCCGAAAATAAGACCTACCCCGAAAGTAAGACCTAGCACTATTTTCTAAACCTGCCCTAATATAAGACCTACCCTGAAAATAAGACCTAGTGTAAATCTCCAGTTCCAGGAAGACTTTTCAGGGAGCAACCATGCACCCGCGAAACACCCCACCCTACACACTCACACCCACTATTTGGCACCATAAATATATAAGACCTACCCCGAAAATAAGACCTAGTATGTTTTTGGGAGCCAAAAAAAAAATATGACAGTGTCTTATTTTCGGGGAAACACGGTAGTAGCAAAGGACAGAGAGCGAACACCTTGGTGTTCGCTTAAAAAATCTGTGCAGAATTGTAAATTCAAAATTGGACAAGTAAAAAGATTCCTACTGATGAAAATGTGATCAGAAAAATATTAGAATGTGCAGAAATGAATAGATTAACACTTGCAATTAAAGAGAAGGAGCAAATGGAATATTACCAGATATGGGAACTATTTTATCGATGGCTAGAGAAAAAAATATGAAAGCTAGAAATAGCTAATAGATTAGTGAAATATAGAAAATATGTTAATAGAATTAAACATGTTAAGAAGAGGAGTGTTATAGTAATAGAAATATTATGTATATCAATAAGAATAAGATAAGAATAGAGAATATCAAAGCAATGAATATGGTTGCAAAATTTAACTGTTATTGCGCAAGATATTTGTACCCAGATGACACACTGTTAAATGAAAGATGAATTGTATGTATTTTAAATAAAATAAAACACTTATTTATTTATTTTTTTGAAAAAGAACATTGTGCAGATAAAGGCAAGGCAAGGCATGGCTGTATGGAACATGAATCCATAAGAATCACCTGTAAGTTGAGGGCAGATCTTTAGATCACTGCATCCAATCTCTTCTTTCTCTTCCAATTCTATTAAGGTTTGATGGTTTGTTTTTGTTAGGAAGCGCCAAAAGATTTTTCATCCTGCCCCCTCTTTTGGCATAGCTGCCTAGCACCATCATTGGCAGAAGGAATGTGTTTGGAAGGCTTTTCTTTGTCCTTGTCAGAACAATATGGGTTAAAAATGTCCACTGCAGCTGAAGAGAGTAAACATTTCTCACAGATCACGCTGGATCCAGGCTTTCAAGGGCAGCCATGTTGATTTTAGCTTTGCTAAACTACATTAACACAGGGAGAAAATGGAAGCAGATATTTATGCCATCTTCTTCCCTAGCCAAATCCATTCAAAGTCAACAAATAAATATCCCAAAGTTGACTTTACAGTAAAATGTGTGACTTATTTTGAAGAATTGCTTCCCCGATTCAATATTTGATTTTTCACGACTTTATTTTCAGTAGCACATCCTTAGTCACAAGGGCCCTGGATTCATAACTACCTCTTCTGTTCTATTTGGGTGGAATCCACATGGCTTTCCAGACTGAGGGCTCCTGGTGTTGGCATCAAATGACACAACAGCTGCCTGAGGTTCCCCTCCTTGACAGATTTTCTGTGGTAAGGAAAAAAAAGGTAGAACAACTGGTGGGAAAACAGGAGACGCTTAAAAAAGCATATGAGGTTATCTGGATTCCCCATAAAATTCCTTTAAGGGGCAGGGCAATGGGGCTGATTCAGACATGTGGAGTCCTAATGCAACACCAGGCTTTAAAAGCTGACAAACAGCCCCTTGGTTAACATTGCAGAAGGATTCCTATAAGAGGAATATGGTTAGTACGTTGCTTCCATAAGTCTATATGGATATCACCCATCATCTTAGCTTTTAACTTTTCTATTTACTTCTTCTTCTTCTTCTTCTTCTTCTTCCTCTTCCTCCTCTTCCTCTTCCTCTTCCTTCTTCTTCTTCTTCCTCTTCTTCTTCCTCTTCCTCTTCTTCCTCTTCCTCTTCCTCCTCTTCCTCTTCCTCTTCCTCTTCCTCCTCTTCTTCTTCTTCTTCTTCCTCTTCCTCTTCCTCTTCCTCCTTCTTCTTCCTCTTCTTCTTCTTCTTCCTCTTCTTCCTCTTCTTCTTCTTCTTCTTCTTCTTCTTCTTCTTCTTCTTCTTCTTCTTCTTCTTCTCAGTTCAGTTGTATTGTTCCTTTGCGCCATACATGGGCATATGCATAATTTTGCATGAATTTATTTATTTTGTCACGTTCACGTAGTATATATTGGAGGCGATGATCCTTTGAGAGCTGTAGGCAAACTAATTTCATTTTAATGTATGCCGATTAGTGGACATTCAAAGTGACAATAAAGTTATTTTATTCTAATCTGAGTTGATCTAATCTGCAGTGGTGTAGGGCTTCCTGCTTAACCAGGGGGTTCGACTAGGAGACCTTCAAGGTCCCTTCCAACTCTGTTATTCTGTTCTATTCCTTCTCCTTCTCCTTCTGGCCTTTGACCTGACAAATTGATCAAGCACCATCCATCCTGCTTAGAAGAATGACCTCTTCACCCCATCTAACCATTAGCTAATACAAAGATACATTAACCTAGAAGTGGACCTGGCCCCCTAAACTTCCCCCCACCCAATGAGGAGAGATGGCTAGCAAACAAGCTGACCTAAGACTTTGCATCATCAGGCAATTGCCCATCTTTGTGTAATACATGTGATAAATAGAAATGTTTTGTAATATATGTTGCTGAAATACTTATATTCATTCACTATTCCATAGCATCATACTGCCTGGACACTGTGGGTTTTATAAACCTCTAAGCCCATCTATTAGCAAACACAGAGTTGTATTACAAATGGACGTTGAAAATATGAGCTTCTGCCCCCAAATTAGCCAGTCAAAGGTAAACGCTACATTAGGATCACCCTTAAACTTACTTGCGGTCTTTAAAGTCGTGCATAAAATACAACTTCCATTGTGAAAAAGATTTTTTTTACAAAGCTACCAGCAAGTTTTCTTTTTCTTTTTTCTTTGTTTGCTTCTAGTAGGTAATATTATCCAACACAGCTCCATACGGTATTGTAAACAAAGGACAGGAATTTTTCCTAGAGTGGAATCTCAGTTGTTTACCCAGAAGTGTGCTGAAGTGTGTTTAGATTGGCATCTTCGGTAGCGAGGCAGAGTTACCGTGTTTCCGTTTATATTATTTACAATTTTTCTGCCAGCGAGATAGTGGGGAATATTTTTTTTTAAAAATATTTGGGGCAAAAAAAAGTGCTTTTAATTACATTACATAGTTGTTCAGTGCTGCTAAGGAAGGACTCAGAAGGAGCTATAGAGGTTACTGGGTTCAACTTCAGTAGCCAGGATCCAAATTCAAAACTATGATGAATGGTTGCTGGAACTGGGTCTGTCTAGTTTAATGAAAAGAAGGATTAGGGGTGACATGATAGCAATGTTCCAATATTTGAGGGGCTGCCACAAAGAAGAGGGAGTCAATCTATTCTCCAAAGCACCTGAAGGCAGGACAAGAAGCCATGGGTGGAATCTAATCCAGGAGAGAAGCAATCTAGAACTAAGGAGAAATTTCCTGACAGTTAGAACAATTAATCAGTGGAACGACTTGCCTTCAGAAGTTGTAAATGCTCCAACACTGGAAGTTTTTTAAAAGATGTTGGATAACCATTTGTCTGAAATGGTGTAGGGTTTCCTCCTAAGCAGGGGGTTGGACTAGAAGACCTCCAAGGTCCCGTCCATTATTCTGTATTTTGCATTCAAGTGTCTCAGATCGAGGAGTTTTAGTCATTGGTTCTATTTTCAAACTGCTGTTCCTGATAGAATTTTCTTCTCCTAAGATATCATCTGTATTTGTGTCTTAAACGTAGTGCAATGATTTCAAGTTGGGCTGTCTGGAATGGAAGAAAAGCTTTTGGGCTTCTTCAGGAGGGCCTCCTTTCAAATATATGAAGAGGGCTGTCTTACTCTTTCCTTCCCCAGGGCAATTTCTCCATTTCTTTTTCTGAATCCCTGATCACCCTGTTTCCCTGAACCAGTTTTTCTTAAATTTGCGAGGCAAACCTGGATCCAGGGGCAAGATGGAGATCTGGCCCAAACAGAACGAAGTAAAACTATTCCTACCCATGATTTGGGGAAGAAACATATACTTTTGTTTATGCAGCCTAAAAATGCACTTGTCGTTTTTCCTAACTTACTTCTCTGCTGGCTCATTTTTTTTTTTGCAATTACCGAAGTTCTTTTTCACAAATATCCTAACTAAGATGGGCATCTTCCATCCCTAGTCTGATTTCAGTTTCCAAAGAATCTGATGAATGTGATTCTTTTCTTTTTAGCCAATCTCCCTAAGAAGGTAGATATTCCTGTTTTCTAGAATTTTAGCACCTACATTTATTGCGACGAGGACAGGTCATCACATATGAGGACATATTAGTTGAGAAGGGAAACTTAAAAACAAGACAGGAGCTGAAAGATTTGGGATCTGAGATAGAATGGTGGGCCTACTTACAATTACAGTCAAGGTATAGTAAAGATATGAAAGAATGGGGTATTAGTAAACAGAAAACAGAATTAGATAAAATATTATTAGGAGCGGATGAGAAATTGATTAAAAAATTTTATAAAGTACTATTGGAATGTAAATTGGAAGAAGAAAAGGTGAAAGAAACGATGCTGGCCTGGATGAAAGATTTTGGATATGGTATAAATCTGGAAGATTGGCAAATTTTATGGGACAGGAATAGGAAAATTACCCTGGCAGCATCATATAAAGAAGATTTATTAAAAACATTTTACCAATGGCACATCTCCCCATCAAAACTAGCAAAAATGTATCTGAAATTATCTCCTAAATGCTGGAAATGCAATAAAGAAATTGGAACATATTACCATGTATGGTGGATGTTATGTATGTAGGTTTGAATGTTATTGGTTTAGTTTGAATTGTTCTTGTAAAATGTCAAATATGATTGGTTTAAAAAGTGCGGGAAGATCCTGCACTCTGATTGGCTGGCAACTACGGCTGCTGACTATAAGTAGCAGCCGTAGCCCAGCCAAGTTGGGTCCATTCGAGCTGTAGTCACTAAATAAACTCTTCACTGAAGCTCTTCGTGTCTGACTCTTCATGCAAACTTAACAGTGGAAATGTGAAAAAGCCCAAATATAGTGGCTGAAAATCAGAAACTGGTAAGAAGAGATGGGTAAAATTAAAATAGAGTTCAGACCTGAAATTTTCTTATTAGGAATCAATGTGGGGAAATATAATAAAGAGATAATATATTTAATAATCCATGTCACCACTGCCGCGAGACTAGCTCTTGCCCAGAGATGGAAAGGAAATGATATGCCAGAAGAGATGGAAATAATTAGAAAAATTTGGCCGTGCGCTGAAATGGATAGAATAACTCAAGAATTAAAAGATAAGACTGAATCTGATTATTACAGAATTTGGGAGAAGTTTTACCACTGGTTTAAAAAAGAAAGGAGTAACTCTAGCAAAGATGATTAATATTTATGTACATATGTAAATTTGTATTTTTTGTTATGTATGCATCACGTTCATTGTTTTTAATGTTTTTTTTCTGTTTGTTGTTCATTAATAAAATTCTTTTAAAAAACTAAAAAATAGAATTTTAGCCACACAATGCCCAATGTTGGGTCATCTGGAGATTGATCAGTCAATCATTGGGGTTCAAAAATTTTACTACCAGTTCTGTGGGTCTGGCTTGGTGGGCGTGGTGTGGCTTGACTTGGTAGGTGTGGCTTGGTGGGCATGGCAGGGGAAGGATACTGTAAAATCCCCATTCCCTCCCCACCCCACTAACCTGCTTTCCAGCTCTGTTTTCCTGTGTAGGGCAACCAAAGAAGACCCAGCCAATCAGCTGGGACTCAAGAGGCAGAGAATAGATGGGGGCGGGGCCAGTCAGAGGTGGTATTTGCCAGTTCTCCGAACTACTCAAAATTTCCACTACTGGTTCTCCAGAACTGGTCAGAACTTGCTGAATACCACCTCTGAAGCCAATTTCTCAAAACCAAGATTAGCTGAGTTTGTCTCCCAAATATGGTAATGCTGGTATAATTTATGTTCCCTCATCACTGCCACTTTATCTTTGAAAGCCCTACAATTGGCATTGATTGATGATAGGAGACACCAATACAATTCCTTGTATTTGTTCCCTCTGCTTATTTTAACTCTGAGGTTCTGTATAGGATCTCCCCATTCAGTCCCTTGGATTTCTGAACAGTTAATAAAAATGAATATATTTTTTTAAACATACATTGCAATTCTTTCTCCCTTTCTCCTGTTTTTATTCCTTTTGGACAACCTCTGGCTTTGCTAAAGTCCAGTCATGAGAGTCCTGCCTCCAGGTATCTGTTATGCCTATTAAATCCTATTGACTTTCCTGTACTAAGAACTCACACTCACCTTGTTCATTTCCTATAATTGACACATTAATGTGCAGACAATTAAGGCCATGAACTTTATGAGCCAGTATTCTTCCTGATTTTTCTTCTCTTGCATGGCTAAAAGGGCCTTTTGAAGCCACACGCTTGTCTGTGTTCTGCAAAAGCCTTTAACCACATCCTTCAACAGTCTCAATGGAGGAGAAAGAGGCAGGTATGTTGTGAGGGCTTTCATCAAGCAGTTTTACAAATTGCTTGTCTGTTGACCCGAATCTACATCTGCTCAAGATCCAGAATTTGGGGTCCAGGTTTTAAGCTTTTCCACAAAGTATTGAGTAGGCAAAAAAGAGAGAGAGAGAATGCAAAGAAGGAGCCCCACTCACCACCAAATACATATTTTGATCAGTAGTGGGATTCAAAATTTTTACTACCGGTTCTGTGGGCATGGCTTGGTGGGCGTGGTGTGGCTTGGTGGGTGTGGCAGGGGAAGGATACCACAAAATCTCCATTACCTCCCCACCCCACTAACCTGCTTTCCAGCTCTATTCTTCTGTACAGGGCAACCAAAGAAGACCCAGCCGATCAGCTGGGACTCAATGGGAGGCAGAGTATAGATGGGGGCAGGGCCAGTCAGAGGTGGGATTTGCCGGTTCTCCAAACTACTCAAAATTTCCGCTACCAGTTCTCCAGAACTGGTCAGAACCTGCTGAATACCATCTCTGATTTTGAAGCAGCAAACAAAATTTCTCTCATCTATATATTCACATCTTTCTATACCAGGCGTGTCAAACTCAATGGCCGGGGGCCAGATCTGACCCGCAGGGTGCTTAGATGTGGCCTACAGAGCTGCCCTGGAAAGAATGAAGTACTGGCTTACGGTGCCTCTGCCAACGAAAACGGAACATGGGAGGGCCACATGAGCCCCTCCTGAGCTCTGTTTTTGCTGGCAGAGGGTTGCAGGAGGCTGTCGCAGCTGAAAATGGAGCTTGGGAGCCCATTTTCACTGGCAGAGTGCTCAGGCCACCTCAGGGACCCCCGACACGAGTGACTTTGAGCTGGCCACACCCACCCTGGCCACCAGTGGTCAAATGAAATCGAGTTTTGACACCTCTGTTCTATTCAATCCATGCTTGCCTTAACAGTAAGAATCAGTTTGGAATGTTTCGTGTGTGATCTACTATATGCAAGTCACCTGTCAAACCAAACTACCAGCTGAATCACCCTACATTTTATAAATATAGGAAGGGAGATATTTATCCTTCCAAGGGCATTCTTCAGTCTTTTGCAGGGTTTTAATTTGCTTGTTTGCAAATCCGCATCTACTGCCCTTCTGTGAAGTTTCAAACCATTGAGACAGAATTTAAAAGCAATTTTTTAAAAAAGCAGATGCTTCTAATTTTAGCATCTATCAAAAGAAGAGAAAATTCTTTCAACAACAGAAAGCCGACATGGAAAATTTCTTTCGTTCAAGAAGGAACTACTGCTATAATATAAAATTGCATCTCATGAACCAATGCTGCATTTTCAACATCACATCATCTTAATTGGCTGAACCATCAATTTCTTTCTTAATTTCTTAAGGTCTTCTTTGCAACAAATATTAAGTAATACTTAGTTGAATTAACTGTAATATTATAACTGTAGAAATAGAACATGGGTCTTCCCAGATGATTTGCCTTTGCTGCATAAGTACTGAAGCCTCCAATTTCTTATTTCTCTGTAGCTAACCATCCAGCAAGGTGTTTTCCAGTGGTGTGGATGCATGCAAAGCAGGGTGGGAGGAAGTGATGTCACACATATCACGACATCATTGTGCAAATGATGCACAGTTTGCATCATTAAGTTTCATAGCTCTTCAAGTTATTATTTTCTAAAACAGCATCTGAAGTCTTGGAGGATTAGTGGTGGTTCTGAAATGTTGAAGGCTGCTGGCTGATAACTAGATTATGTCAGGAGCTGCTTTTTCCGAAGATGTTGCCATCCTGCACACTTTTGGTGTGTTATCTTGTGTTGCAATTTCTATAAGGGCACAAATTAAAGCAGTTTAAACACTATCCATCTTTTTCCCTCAGTTGCACAAGAAGGTTCTGAGTTTCATTCATATTAAAATGGATCTGAGCCATTTGCTTTTTGAAAATACTGTAATTGAGCAAGGATGCAGGTGTTCGTTCTAGAAGAATTATTCAGTGGCTAAGAGACCTACCCGGAGTGCCAGGGTTTCAAAAAGGTCAACATGGTGGCCGTGATCACTACTACTGAAGTGTTGCCTCCTTTTTGCATGGATTATGGAGGCCAGTCCCAATGTTGGTGACTTTCTTACTCTCCCTGCAGAAACCCTTGAACATTAAGCATTAAGAGGCATTGCGGTGGTTCTTCCAGGACAGATGGTTCCACCCTGAAGCAAAGATGAAGACATCAAAATCTAGTATCTCAGGGGCTGCCACAAAGAAGAGGGAGTCAAGCTATTCTCCAAAGCACCAGAGGGCAGGACAAGAAGCAATGGGTGGAAACTAATCAAGGAGAGAAGCAACCTAGAACTGAGGAGAAATTTCCTGACAGTTAGAACAATTGATCAGTGGAACAAGTTGCCTCCAGAAGTTGTGGATGCTCCAACACTGGAAGTTTTAAAGAAGAGATTGGGCACCCCTTTGTCTGAAATGGTATAGGGTTTTTCTGCCTGAGCAGGGGTTGGACTTCTATTCTATTTCCATTCCATTCTGTCTATTCTATTCTATTTCTATTCTATTTCTATTTCTATTTCATTTCATTCCATTCTGTCTATTCTATTCTACTCTTTTATTTCTATTTCTATTCCATTCTGTCTATTCTATTCTATTCTATTCTGTTCTATTCTATTCTGTTCTATTCTATTCTGTTCTATTCTATTCTATTATTTCTATTTCCATTCCATTCCATTCTGTCTATTCTATTCTACTCTATTATTTCTATTTCTATTCCATTCCATTCTGTCTATTCTATTCTATTCTATTCTATTCTATTCTGTTCTATTCTATTCTGTTCTATTATTTCTATTTCCATTCCATTCCATTCTGTCTATTCTATTCCATTCCATTCTGTCTATTCTATTCTACTCTATTATTTCTATTCTATTCCATTCTGTCTATTCTATTCTATTCTATTCTATTCTATTTCCATTCCATTCCATTCTGTCTATTCTATTCTATTCTATTCTATTCTACTCTCTACTCTACTCTACTCTATTCTACTACTCTATTCTATTCTATTCAAATGTCACATTCAATACTAAGTATATGGAAGATGGTATAAAATTCAGTGTAGAGAAATATAGGTAATAAATCCCATGAGAGCATCTTCTTGACTTAAAAAAAAATTCTTATAAGAGCCACTGTGATACAGTGAAGGTGTTGGTGAAGGATCAAGAAGATCTCTTTGTTCAAACCCACCCTAAGAAACTCACTGGATGTCCATGTTTTGGCCAATCACTGCCTCTCACCCAAACCTATCCAACATATTGCTGTAACTGGGATAAAAATGTAGAGCGATCCTACCTTAAGCCACCTCAAGCTTCTAGAAGAAAGGCAAAGTATAAATCTAACCAACAAATAAATAATTAACATTGCCACTGCTGTGCACATCCGTTACTACTTGCAACAAAGACAATGTGCATTTATGTATTGTCTTGGCTACTTCCCCTTTTCCTTTTTTGCAAAGTGAAAACTTTTGTTCTTTCTACATCCTTATCTTCCTCTAACAGATGCATTTCTTGTGAAAATGGAGGGTGAGTCCTGCGTTCCTTAAAGGAGGGAAGGATTTGTTTTCTTTTGTAAGACCTTGTTCCAGGTCACAACATTAACAAAGCCGTAAAAAAGTCCAAGAAGCATATGATATACATACATATACTGTATATATCCAAAATATTAAATTTCAGAGAACAAAGTTCGGCTCATTATCTATTACAACAGATAACTATTTCTACGTCCGCTAAAATAATCAATATAAATATGTGAGTATACTGAATCTGGATAAGTCACCGATGACTCACTGTGGCAGAGGGGGAGGAATATTGTTTTGAGACAATGAAGCACAGAAAGCAAGCAAGGGAAAATAAATATTAAGCCTTAAGGCAAAGATCCACCCACCCACAGTAGTCAAAACAAAACAAAGCTCTGAAAAAATGCAACGGGACAAAATCAAAGCAGAACAAAAACTAACCATCTCTTTCTTCCCGAGTCCCAGCTGATTGGCTGGGTCTTCTTTGGTTGCCCCGCACAGGAGAACGGAGCTGGAAACCAGGTTAGTGGGATGGGGAGGGCATGGGGATTTTGCAGTATCCTTCCCTTTCCACGCCCACCAAGCCATGCCGTGCCCACCAAGCCACGCCCACAGAACCGGTCGTAAAAATGTTTGAATCCCACCCCTGGTACTACGCTTAGTTCCTGCAAAATAGAAAATAGAGTCGGGGATGGGAGTTTTAATGTATTACGGGATTTTTAATGTGATTATTGGGTTTCATGTTTCATTTCTTTTTAATTGTATAATATTTGTATTGTTTTTATTATTGTACGCCGCCGCCCCGAGTCCCTTTGGGAGATGGGGCAGCATAGAAATCCAATAAATGAAATGAAATGAAATGAAATATGTCAGTTCGATGTCTTGAATACTTCTTTCTCTGGCTAGCTCTCGGACGTGGGAGAAAGTCCAATCTGCCACCCCCAGTGGGAGAGAAGAAGGAGGAGAAAAGAAAGGAGGAAAGAAAAAACGATCTTTGAGATATCTCAGTGGCCCAGGCAGGTTCATCATACTCTCGAAAGTGTCTGTTTTTAATTCCTCAGTTGTAAATCTCCGGAAGTGGGTGGTAAATGGCTGAAATATCATTTCTGTTCCAAGAGTTGAGGGCAGGGCAGGGCTGCTGGGGGTTTGCAGGGGTTCGGGAGAGCCCTTAGCTAAGGGCCTTGGTGGTCAGGCTGTTAAATGCCTGCATTTAGTTCCAGCTGCCTGCAATCAGTGCAGGCTCGAATCCCACCAGGCTCAAGGTTGACTCAGCCTTCCATCCTCTCGGGGTAGGTAAACTGAGGACCCAAGATTGTTGGGGGCAATAAGCTGACTTTGTAAAAATGCCGCTTAGTAATAAGCAGGCATATACAATGGAAGGAAGGCTATTGCTGAGCTGGGTTGTGCTCAAAGATTGTAAGCGCCCTGAGTCTCTGGAGAAGGCCGGCATATAAATATGAATTTTTTTAAAAAAAGATTCTGTGCAGTTTGGAGAACCCCCAAATCCCACTCTGGCTGCCCCACCACCCACCCTGCCCCTCCCAAGAGTCCCCATGCAGCCTGTTTTGGATGCAGGTAAGTGCAGGGCGCGTGAGGAGGCTCAGGGAGGGCGAAAAATGGGCCTACCGGAAGTTCGAGAAGGCTGGAAATGGGCCTGTTTCCTGCTTCCAGAAAGCCTCCGGAGCCAGGGAGAGGCTGTTTCTGCCCTCCAGGAGGCTCAAAGAAACCTTCCGGAGCCCGGGGAGGGCAAAAGAAATGATGGAAAGAAATGATCAGCAATGGCTTCCTTACATGGGCAAAAGTCCACCTGGTTTAGCTAGAAAACTGTGAGCAGGGGTGGGATTCTACCAGTTTGCACCTATTCTCTAGAACCGGTTGTTAACACTCTAAGCAGTTCAGAGAACCGGTTGTTAGAAGAAATTACTGGCCTAATCCTGTAAGGAAGGCAGGAAGGAAACATTCTGATGTTGCTTACAGAAACTGCCTCGCCATTAACCCTTATTACATTCTTGGCAGGACTAGACTTCCTGTCTCTGGAACTTCTCTGGAGTTTTTTTCCCTCCTTTGCTGGCACTTTGCTTGTGTGGAGTGACCATCCAAAGTTACAATGGCACTGAAAAAATGACTTATGACCCTTCTTCACACTTACGACTGTTGCAGCTTCCCCACAGTCATGAGAGGCCAGGTGAGGAGATGCGTGCCTCGATGTGAGTGATATTGAGCTGGCCACACCCAGCCAATAACATGACCACCAAGCCATGTCCACCCAGTCACATGACCACCAAGGCACGCCCACCAACTAAGCCACGCCCACAGAACCGGTTGTTAAAAAATTTGAATCCCACCCCTGACAGTGAGAGATGTTTTTTAAAAACTATCTGCTACTCTGAGATTATAAACATTAAATTGCTTTGTTCCACTTCTCTCTGATATTGCCCTTGATGGCAGCTCTTCAAAAATTCAATGAAATAAGGAAAGGATAATGATTAGAAGAGATCAGAGATACTTACCTCTTTCTCCTTGCAACCCTCTCTTCCCCAAAAATTTTTTGGCTGAGGAAGATCTCTGTTGTCCCTCCTGCCACCACTACCAAAATCAGATTTCTCAGGTCCTTTTTTGATAACTTGAAAAACAAGGATTGGAAAGGATGTCAAATCGTTTTTGCGTTGAGTTATGGAGGGCTTGCAAAGGGCTTCTCCAAACCTACCCTTCTGTTTGTGCATGCGTTTTACATTTACGGATCTGCAAGATAATCTTCAAAAGGTTTGAGCCACCCTGAAATAAACAGGAATCGTTTTAAGTCTTTCCAGCCCCTGCCTTCCTTCTCTTGCCCTTTCCACCTGTTGAGATGGTTCTCTAAGTAGGATAATAAACAGGGCCCCAGGAGCAGCGTCAGCTGTTAGACATGGGGGAAAAAAACCCAACCGTTTGTGAAGAACAGCGGATCCCCTCCCTGGCCCTGCCTGTTGGCCGAGTGAAATCCAATCCCTGAAATTGTGACACACACACACACACACACACACACCATTTTGGCATCTGGAACTCAAACCCAAAATGTGGACATGCTGGGGACCCGTTCATTTTATCTATTGAATTAACAGGGATACCCTTTATAGGAGAGGTTCTCCACTCCATATGTTGTGTGCGGTGGCTAATTCGGTAAATACTGGTAATTCTCAATTTACCGCCACAGTCGAGTGCAAACCAGAGGTGGTATTCAAGCTGGTTCAGACTGGTTCTACAGAACCGGTAGTGGAAAATTTGAGTAGTTTGGAGAACAGGCAAATACCACCTCTGACTGGCCCCGCCCCATGTATTCTCCGCCTCCCGAGTCCCAGTTGATTGGCTGGGTCTTCCTTTGTTGCCCTGCACAGGAGAACAGAGCTGGAAAACAGGTTAGTGGGGTGGGGAGGAAATGGAGATTTTACAGTGTCCTTCCCCTTCCACGCCCACCAAGCCACGCCCACAGAACCAGTAGTAAAAAAAATTGAATCCCACCACTGGTGCAAACGTTTCTTTTTGCTAAGCAAGACAGTGGTTAAGTGAGTTTGCCCCTATTTTACAACCTTTCTCACCAGCATTCTTCAGTGAATCCCTGTAGTTGTCGAGTCAGCAACACGATTCCTGAGTGAATCTGGCTTCCCTTTTGACTTTGCTTGTCAGAATGTCACAAAAGGGAACCACGTCGTCTCGGGACACGGCAGCCCCACCATAAATACGAACCGGTTGCCAAGCATCTGAAGTTTGATCATGGGACCATGGAGACGCTGCAATGGTCATATGTGTGAAAAACATTCTGGGAGTTGAAGTCCACAAGTCACAAAGGGGCCATTGTGTTGTGGTTCGCCGGTAGCAGGTGTGGACGGCTGAGGTCTCGGAGAGCGAGGATTCAGATGAGGGGCCTGCGTGTGATGCAGGGATGGGGCCAGGACCATCAGGGAGTGGAGTGCTGCCTTCAGAGCTTGTGAAGGCTGGCAGCAGTGATGAAGTGGTCCCCGAGGAGCCTGTGGCCAGTGCACATGCGCTCAGGGCTGCTCGAAGGAACGAGCAGCTGCAACAGCACAGGCGACTCGGGAGTAAGGCTGCAAGGTAATGGCCCCTCCCTTAAGAGATAAAAGCCAGCTGAGAAACCAAAGTTATTTGCAGGAAGCAAAGAAGTTTTTTGCACTCAAGCCTTGTGGACGTTCAGAGTATCTTGGTTGGTGTTTGGAGACTCTTTGTGTTTGAACTATTTCTTAGTAACTTTATCTAGTGTTCTTGGCAGCCTTGCACAACCTTGGCAAGGCTCGTTCTTATCAGAGACAATTAGTTTGAAACAGCCTTTTTACCAGGAAGGAACGGAATTAATAAAGAATCATTAAAAGGTTTTGCTGTTACCTCTGTTTCGTCTTTGTTTCCGTGGAACAAGGTTTGGGTCTGAACACATCATTCCCCATCCCTGCCTTAGAGAATTGTCTCTCTCTTGCAAAGCAAATCTTTCCACTTTTGGAAGTCTAATACGCTACAGGTCATCCTTGACTTACAATCAGTCACTTAACAAACTGTTCAGAGTTAGAGCAAACTCAAAAATAGTTATTTACACAACATAATCTAATTTATGACTGGCATTTCCACCACCCCTATGATTAGATTTCATGGACTTCAGTTAGGACCGGTTGCTGTGTTCCACACTAACGTGGTCATGTTTTGCTATTTTTCTTGATGCTTTCAGGCAAAAAAATACTGATTCAAACGTATGGCCATGTGATTCACTTAACAACTGTGTAATTCTCTTTGCAATCAAGTGACTCTTTGAACCACCAACATAAATGTAATTGAAAAATCGAGTGCCAGTCATGTGGTGACTGGACCTATAACCAAAATCCCAGGTTCCATTGTGGTCCTAAGTCATGGATTACCTGTACAGACCTGCCGTCTTTGATGTCTGAAGGAGAATAGTGGACCTAGAGCTGTGATGGCAAACCTATGGCAGGTGTGCCACAGGTGGCACGCAGAGCCATTTATGTGGCCATGTGATCCCCAGCCAAACTTACCTGCACTGTGCACGTGCGCGCCTCCCAGCTGGTTTTGGGCCTGTTTGTGGCCTTTTTCAGCCTCCCAGAAGCTCAAGGGAAGCCTCTGCAGGCTGAAAAACAGCCCCGTTTCATCACTTCTGGCACTTCCGGTTTCGTCACTTCTGGTATTTGGAGTCCAAAAAAACGGGCCCATTTTTCAGCCTCCAAAGGCTGCAGAGGCTTCCCTGGGAGGCAGAAAAAGGCCTCAAATGGGCCAAAAATCAGCTGGGAGGCACGCAGTGCAAGTAAGGGGGTGGCGGGGGGTTGCACGCACATGCGAAGGGGGGGTAGGATGCATTGCATTGTGGGTGTCAGCACACACGTGCTTTTGGCGCACCACAACAAAAAGGTTCGCCATCACTGACCTACAGCAAGCTTGTGTCTCGTGGAAATCTCATCCTTCCATGACAAAAGTTCTTGTTTGTTGCTATTCTTGCAGGGGTCTCTCTCTCTCTCTCTCTAGGACCGGGATGTCAGTCTCAAGGCCCGGGAGCCAGATTCGGCCCACGGGGTGCTTAGATCTGGCCCACAAGGCCTCCCTGGAAACAGCAAAGGACCAGCCCGTGGTGCCTCTGCCAGCAAAACGGAGCCTTCCAAGCTCCGTTTTGCTGGCAGAGGGTGGCAGGAGGCCGTCACAGCTGAAAATGGAGCTTGGGAGCCCGTTTCCAAGGCAGAGCCCTCGGGCTGCCCCAGGCACCCCCAACAAAAGTGACGTCGAGCTGGCCACACCCATCTAGCCATGCCCACCATGGCCCCCCAAGGTCAAACACAACCCTGATGCGGCCCTCAATGAAACCGAGTTTGACATCCCTGCTCTAGAATATGGTCAGAAAGGCAAAATGGCGGCTGGAAGGGCCCCGTCGAAACTCTGCCTCTTTTCTAGGGGTGTCGCACATAAAAACAGGCTGGGCTTTGATCACAGGGTGATGGTCGCCACCTTGAATCTTGCGACTGCACCTTCTGAGGAACACCTGTTCTCCAAGAGTCACAAAGCCCTTTGGCCCCAACCACCGAAAGGACAACTGCCGACAGCACATGTGCAGCATCACCCACCAAAACACACCGAGGCATTTCAGAGGCATTAATGGGACATGTGTTGCAACAACTGGAGCCGTCTAAATGATGCGTCATACGCTTGACACCCGGCACTCCCCAATGATACTAGCCTTTCAAAAGCCTGCTTGGGGGAAGAATTTACTATTTTTGTCGTGGTGCTTTTGCAGAAGCTAAGGAAAGAAGGAAGAGAAAACAGGGGGGGGAGGAAGAGGAGGAGGAGGAAGAGGAGGAGGAGGAAGGGGAGGGGAGGAGGAGGAGGGAAGGGAGGAAAGAAGGAAGGAGGGAGGGAGGGAAGGAAGGAAGAGAGGAGGAGAAGAAGAAGAGGAGGAGGAGGAGGAGAAGGAGGGGGAAGGAAGGAAGGAAGGAAAGAAAGAGAGAGAGAAAGAAGGAAAGAAAGAAAGGAAAGGAAAGGAAGAAAGAAAGAAAGAAAGAAAGAAAGAAAGAAAGAAAGAAAGAAAGAAAGAAAGAAAGAAAGAGGAGGAGGAGAATTTTCAGTAGCAACCTGCTGATTAAGAGTCATCAACAGATTAACTTGTTTGGGGGTAGAAAAAGGATCAAGGCTGGAGCCAGAGCTGCAAAACTAGCAATTTCTGTGTCTGTGACAGAACCCTATACTCCCATTTAGCAAATGAGTGCTGGGGAGGGAGTGAAATTGATTGCAAAGCTTTGAAAATGCTACTGCCAAAGTTCTCAGACCTCCTCGCTACTCACAAATTCGGGGGTGGGGAAGAGGAGGAAAACTGGCCAGCTGCTCCTGGGGGCTGGCCTGAGAGGTTTCCAAATGTCTTTTTCTGCAAAGGCCATATTGGGGGAGAGTCAGTATTTCCATATACAGGGGAGGGGTCGACTTATGACCACAATTCAGTCCTAACATTTTTTTATTATTATTTATTAGACTTGTATGCCACCCTCTCTCCCTAAGGACTCAGGGCGGCTCACAGAATAAAAAACACAATACAATAAGTTAACTAAAAAATAATTAAACAGTACAAGCCTAATACTAAACATTAAAACTATTAAGACCATTAAAATTATTTAAAAGAAGCCCCCCTCCCCTCTTGGTTCAGTCCAGACCGGCCTGCTGAAATCACCAAGTCTTTAGGTCACGGCGGAAGGAGCGCAGATCCGGAGCCAAACGAAGCTCCAAGGGGAGTTGATTCCACAGGGTGGGTGCCCCCACAGAGAAGGCCCTACCCCTGGGCATCGCCAGCCGACAGTGTCTGGCCGACGGTATCCCAAGGAGGCCCTGCCTGTGGGAGCGTACAGGGCGATCGGAGTGTGATGCCGGCAGGAGACACTCCTGCAAGTACCCCGGACCCAAGCCATATAGGACTTTATATGTTGTTACTAAAACATTTCCATTGCAACTGGCTCGTCTAGAGAAAAGAAGGACTAGGATGACATGATAGCAGTATGCCAGTATTTGAGAGGCTGCCACAGAGAGGAGGAGGGGGTCAATTTATTTTCCAAAGCACCAGAAGGGCAGGACAAGAAACTGGGTGGAAACTAATCATTGAGAGAAGCAACCTGGAATTAAGGAGAAACTTTCTAACAGTGAGGACAATTAACCAGTGGAAGGGCTTGGCCTTCAGAAGTTGTGGGTGCTTCATCACTGGAGGCTTTTAAGAAGAGACTGGACAGCCACCTGTCTGAAATGGTATAAAGCCTCCTACTTGGGCAGGGGGCTGGACTAGAAGATCTCCATGGTCCCTTCCAGCTTTATTCTGATTGATTGATCTACCTGGTCAGCTTTCTGGCTCCTGGGTGTTTTCAGATTGACAATCTGAAAGCCAAACCCCAAAACAGAAGCAGATCTAGGCAAAAAAACCCTGCTCTTTTCAGGATCCCAAGCGAGCTGAAAAGCCGACACAGTGGGTTGGTTCCAAGCTTCTGAGAGCTGAGCTGACCTTCTCACCTCTGATCACTTCTGAAAAATTATCAGCCCCAACCTGGGCTTCTTTACAAGCTCACCTGTGTTCTGCACCTTCCTTCTCAATTGCTGAGTCTTGAAGGGGACAGCACAATGATTCATTCATGCATTTATTCATTCATTCCATTTTTTAAATTTATTTATTTCATGCTTATTGATTTATTGAATGATAAATTTATTATCTGTGTGTGAATTTCAACTCCCAGGAATTCCCCAGCCAGCCTACTTGCTAGAGGAATTCTGGGAGTTAACGTCCACAGTTCTTAAAGTTGCCAAAGTAGAGAAACATTAAATTAGATTAGACTAGTTTAGATTAGATTCTTTTGTTTAGAACAGAGGTCTTGAACCTGGGCAGACTTGTGGACTTGTGGACTTCAGCTCCCAGAATACCTCCGCCAGCTTTGCTGGGAGTTAAAGTCAAAAAGTCTTAAAGTTGCCCAGGTTGGAGACCTCTGGTTTGGAGCAGTAGTGGGATTCAAATTTTTTTACTACCAGTTCTGTGGACGTGGCAGGGGAAGGATACTGCAAAATCTCCATTCCCTCCTGACTCCGCTAACCTGCTTTCCAGCTCCGTTCTCCTCTGTAGGGCAACAAAAGAAGACCCAGCCGATCAGCTGGAACTTGGGAGGCAGAGAGTAGATGGGGGAGGGGCCCAACGGTGGGATTCAAAAAAATTTTTCTACCGGTTCTGTGGGCGTGGCTTGGTGGGCATGGCATGGCTTGATGGACATGGCAGGGGAAGGATACTGTAAAATCCCCTTCCCTCCCCACTCCACTAACCTGCTTTCCAGCTCCGTTCTCCTGTGCGGGGCAACAAAAGAAGACCCAGCCGATCAGCTGGAACTTGGGAGGCAGAGAGTAGATGGGGGAGGGGCCCAACGGTGGGATTCAAAAAATTTTACTACCGGTTCTGTGGGCGTGGCTTGGTGGGCATGGCATGGCTTGATGGGAATGGCAGGGGAAGGATACTGTAAAATCCCCTTCCCTCCCCACTCCACTAACCTGCTTTCCAGCTTCGTTCTCCTCTGTAAGGCAACAAAAGAAGACCCAGCCGATCAGCTGGGACTCAATGGGAGGCAGAGAATAGATGGGGTTGGCGGGGCCAGTCAGAGGTGGGATTGGCCGGTTCTCTGAACTACTCAAAATTTCCGCTACTGGTCAGAGCTAGCTAAAGACTACCTCTGGTTTAGAGGATGCTAATAAATGGTTGTTTTGCTGTGAAAAGAGACGCCAAAATCTGGTAGTCTCCTTTATAAATCCGGCACCTGAGAAAGGCAGCCTAACCCTCTCGCTCTGCGTTAGAAGAGTGATCTCAATCGCTGGGCCACAAAATAATTTCCTCTCCCACCAGATTCCTACGGACAGCATTCACGGATTTGCATTCTGACCTTGCTTTTTGTTCATTTCCAGTAAGATCGTTCGGCAGCCTCTGATCTCATCGTTCTTCAGAAAAATCAAAGCCCACACAAAGTTAAAAATTAAACGCAAAAACAACAACAACAAAGCTTGGCTGAAATCCAAGAAAGAGAGGAAACGTAAAAGTCAATGGAGCTATTCTTATTTTTTGCCCTCTCAGGCCTGGATTTACCGGAATAATGCAGAGCATAAGATAATGCAGTAGGATATTGTTATAAAGTTGGTTGCAGCTTTGTATATATAGAATAAAATGAACTGGAAGGGACCTTGGAGGTCTTCTAGTCCAGTGGTCACCAACCAGTGGGCCAGGGACCACTGGTGGTCCACGAGAAAATGTTGGTGGTCCGCAGAGAAATGTCACCCCCAGAGCAGCCCCCAAAGCAATTAAACCAGGCTGCACGGGAACACAAGGCTATGCCGCCCACATGGCCTGTGGGAACACAAGGCTTGCATCGCTTGCATTGTGAACAACATGAGGTAGTGAGGGGAGAGGGGAAAGGGTGGAGGGGGGAATTTGCCCCACGCGCCTCGCCTGGCCACCGGGCTGCTTCTTTCCGCTTCTTTCTTCTTCTGCTTTTGGCTGCATGCAAGAAAAGCAGCAAAAGTCTTTCTTTCTTTGTTTCCCCCAAACACCGCCAGAAATGAGTCTTTGGGACCCTGCAAGGCCTCTTGCTTCAAGAGGCTGCTCTGGCACGACAAGTCTCACAAAGACTCATTTCTGGTGGAGTTTGGGGGAGAGAAAGAAAGACTTCTGCTGCTTCTGCTGCTTTCTTTGCATGAAGCCAAAAGTCTCTCTCTCTCCCTCCCTCCCTCTCTCTCTCTCTCTTTCCCTGAGAACGGAGCTGGAGACGGTATCCTGCAATCCTAAATAAAGAATGATCAATCGGTAGGAAAATGGGGTGGGGAATTTTCCTGCAGACTTTTTGGGGGATTTTCCCAGGGTCTCTGCTCCGTGGGATTTAAAATGATGAGTTTGGTGGTCCCTGAGGTCCAAAAGGTTGGCGACCCCTGTTCTAGTCCAGCCCCTTCCTCAAGCAGGAGAACTTACACTATTTCAGACAAGTGGCTGTCCAGTCTCTTCTTTAAAAAATAAAAAACTCCAGTGATGAAGCCCCCACAACTTCTGAAGGCCAAGCTCTTCCACTGGTTAATTGTCCTCACTGTTAGGAAGTTTCTCTTTAATTCCAGGTTGCTTCTCTCCTGGATTAGTTTCCAATCATCGTTTCTTGTCCTGCCCTCTGGTGCTTTGGAGAATATTTTCACCCCCTCTTCTTTGTGGCAGCTTCGCAAATACTGGAATTACTGCTATCATGTCACCCCTAATTCTTCTTTTCTTTAGCCCAAATCCTGCAGGTCTCCAGGCCTTTGGTCATCTTAGTCACTCTTCTCTGAACATTTTCCAAAGTCTCAACATCTTTTTTGTAGTACGGTGACCAAAATTGGTTGCTTAGTGCTAGAAGCATGCCTTCCCTTCATTCCCAGCCTTTTGGTCTTTCCACTTTTGCGGATAGGTTTCAATCTACCATGGTTCCATCACATACCCATGATCCTCAACTTACAACTGCCATTGAGCCAGTGGTGGGGGTTCAAAAGTTTTTACTACCGGTTCTGTGGACGTAGCTTGGTGGGCGTGGCCATGTGACCCCACCCATTTTGGGGGGCCTTCTGGGCCTTAGAGGAGCCTCTAGGGGAGACATTTTTGCTCCCCTAAGGCTCCTCTGAAGCTCAGGAATTGCAAAAATTGAGGTTGAGCCATTTTTTTTTTGGCTTCCTGGGCCTCGGCAAGGGGAATCCCAGCACAGCTGATCCTATCTACAGCTGATTGTCGGGAGGGGGAAAAAGAAAGAAATAGCTTAGGCGAACGTCAGATGGGCGGGGTGAGCGAGCATCGGGCAGGAGGGCGACAGGGTCGGGGGCGTGGCCAGCCAGAACTTACTACCGGTTCGGCGACTGATGCCAAATTCTTGCTATTGGTTCGCCCGATCCGGTGCGAACCGGCTGAATACCACCACTGCTTTGAGCCCAAACTTTTTGTTGCTAAGCAACAAAAATGAGTCATGCCCCATTTTAAGACCCTTTTTTTGGCAATGCTTGTTAAACAAATCGTTGCAGTTGTTAAAGGAATCGTGGTTATCATGAATAATCTGGCTTCCCCCCCCCCCCATTGACCTTGCTTCTCAGAAGCTCCCTAGGAAAGGTTGTGTTGGAAGAAATGTCCCTCTGGGTTCAGTTCCAAGTGAGAAGAAAGACACTGGAAACGTGGAGACTGCATGGAAAGATGGTGTAATGGTGGACAGGACTACGGCATCCTGGGCAAAAAAGAAAAAGCACATGGGTCAGAAAGAAAGAGAGAGATTTATAATCTCTGTTGGGCTTTGAACTAGCTTCCTGTTCCTGTGGCAAGAAATGTATCCTGATTGGTTGTCAGACTCCCATGGGGCCATGCAGGGGTAACTTTGAAGGTTGTCTTGAGTCCCAAGCTTGGTTGAACCTTGCTGGGTGATGTAATGAAGGGGCTTTGAGCAATTCCTATTATGGCTTAATGGCTTTGCCCTGAAAGATCTTGAGGTTTTGAGTGTTTGCTTATGAATAGACTTAGCCATCTCTTTATCTCTTAAGTGTTGACAGTATCGATTTTCTCTTTACATACCATAAGCGCTTAGTGAATGCATACTGTCTGGGTCAGTTTGCTTACATAATAATACTTTTTCAGTTCCTAGTTTCTACCTCTCTTGTCCAACCATTGATAGAACAAGTCCCAAATTCAAAAATATTCTGTGCCTTCTTTTCCTTTTATCTTCAGTATTCGTCTATCCATTTCTGCACAGTCTAATTTGTTCTTTAATTATATCTTCTTCTGTAGGTGTTTCCTCATTTTTCCAGGAATTTTGGGCAAATTGTGCAAATACTATTCATGCTGCTGTCAGAACATGTAATATTAAATATACATTCCCTTTGTCATATTTTTCTGGTATTATGCCTAACAAGAATCTATATGCTGCCTTAACATTTTTTCTAACCACATATGCACTTTCGTCCAAACAATTTTTGCTTTTGGACACATCCACCACATGTGATAGATAGTATGTGCCCGGTATTTGATTACATTTCCAACATTTGGCGGACATGTTTTAAATCATTTTGCTAACCTTGCCTTTTATACATATTTTCCTTATACATAGTTGCCATCATCAATGTATAGTTTATTTCCCAAAGTATTTGCCAACTGTCTAATTCTATAGTGTATCCCAAAAAAATTGCCCAAACTATCATTGTCTCTTTCATCTGTTCATCTTCCATTTTTAGGCTTAATAAAAAATTATATAATTTCTTAATTAACTTTTCATCCACCATTAACAGTATTTGACCAAATGCTTCTTGTTCTTTATAAAAGTCATAGGTCTTAAGATCTTTCTCATATCTCAATTGCATTTGCATTTGTGTGGCAAGCATCCAAATTTTGATCATGTGGCTGTCGGGATGCCTTTTCTGGAACTTTTTTTTCATCTACTACTAGTATTTGCTGCACCTATGACACAAGCTGAAGAAAATAAACAGCAAAAGAAGCTCCTTTTCGGGAATTAAATTATGGTTCTTTTGAATTCCACCCTTTCCCTCTCCCCATGGACCAGGCCAACAACGCTGAGCTTCTCCAGATGCAAATGTGTTTATTTTTTCAAAACTCTAAAAATAAATAGTTTGGCTGTGCAATTGGAGAGTTTCGAATCATTGAGAAAGACCTGTCCAGCCTCTGTGTTGGTTGGGACCACGTCTAAAGATGCAGTCAAGCAAACATCTGGCCTTGACATCGACTTTGCTGACAACCATATGATTCGCTTTAAGACCGCAATGACTTGTTTTGCAATCACTGTAAAAACATCCCTTTAAATAAAGTCTACCTTTTGGGTTCTGGTGGCAGCTCAGTGGTGGGATTCAAAAAATTTTACTACCAGTTCTGTGGGCATGGCTTGGTGGGCATATGGCTTGGTGGGTGTGGCAGGGGAAGGATACTGCAAAATCTCTAGTCAGAGGTGGTATTTGCTGGTTCTCTGAACTACTCAAAATCTCCCCTACCAGTTTTCCAGAACTAGTCAGAACCTGCTGAATTTCACCTCTGGGGAAGGTTACTGCAAAATCCCCATTCCCTCCCCACCCCACTAACCTGCTTTCCAGCTCCGTTCTCCTGTGCAGGGCAACAAAAGAAGACCCAGCCAATCAGCTGGGACTCAATGGGAGGCTGAGAAGAGATGGGGGCGGGGCCAGTGGTGGAGTTCAAATTTTTTTTACTACCAGTTCTGTGGGTGTGGCTTAGTGGGCATGATGTGGCTTGGTGGGCATGGCTTGGTGGGCGTGGCAGGGGAAGGATACTACAAAATCCTCATTCCCTCCCCACCCCACTAACCTGCTTTCCAGCTCCGTTCTCCTGTGTAGAGCAACCAAAGAAGACCCAGCCAATCAGCTGGGACTCAATGGGAGGCTGAGAAGAGATGGGGGCGGGGCCAGTGGTGGAGTTCAAATTTTTTTTACTACCAGTTCTGTGGGTGTGGCTTAGTGGGCATGATGTGGCTTGGTGGGCATGGCTTGGTGGGCGTGGCAGGGGAAGGATACTGCAAAATCTCTAGTCAGAGGTGGTATTTGCCGGTTCTCTGAACTACTCAAAATCTCCCCTACCAGTTTTCCAGAACTAGTCAGAACCTGCTGAATTTCACCTCTGGGGAAGGTTACTGCAAAATCCCCATTCCCTCCCCACCCCACTAACCTGCTTTCCAGCTCCGTTCTCCTGTTCAGGGCAACAAAAGAAGACCCAGCCAATCAGCTGGGACTCAATGGGAGGCTGAGAAGAGATGGGGGCGGGGCCAGTGGTGGAGTTCAAATTTTTTTTACTACCAGTTCTGTGGGTGTGGCTTAGTGGGCATGATGTGGCTTGGTGGGCATGGCTTGGTGGGCGTGGCAGGGGAAGGATACTGCAAAATCCTCATTCCCTCCCCACCCCACTAACCTGCTTTCCAGCTCCGTTCTCCTGTGTAGAGCAACCAAAGAAGACCCAGCCGATCAGCTGGGATTCAGGAGGCAGAGAATAGATGGGGCCAGTCAGAGGTGGGATTTGCTGGTTCTCCAAACTACTCAAAAGTTCTCCAAACTACTCAAAAGTTCCACTACCGGTTCTGCAGAACCGGTCAGAACCTGCTGAATGCCACCACTGGGGCAGCTCCATCCCATCATGCTAGACTCGAACCATCGCCTCTCAACAAATTCAGGAGTCCTCAATTTATATAACCTGGTCAGCCATTTGTCTGGAATGGTATAGGGTCTTCTCCTTGAACAGGGACTAGAAGACCTCCAAGGTCCTTCCAATGCTGTTATCCTGATAGTACTAATCTCCAGCACTCTCTTTTACAGCCTAAGAGATTTTTTTTTTTGCCCATTATGCACCTGCAGACTCTGTCCACTTTTATCTGATTGTTCCCTAGGCAGCAACTCTTCCTCTTGTTTCCCAAGGACGTTTCCACTTACAGGTTATAACATGCTGGCAATTCTGCAACCAGAGCTTTTTTCTAGTAGATGCGGCCACGGTTGCCTATTCCTGTACCGGCTGGTGTGGAGTGCAAGGGAAAATTGGTTAAATGGTACCAGAAAACCAATGTTGAATGTTATCTCTCAAGGCTCAGAAGAGCATGTACATCCTGTGTAAATCCAGGCAACCATTAAGCCGCTTTAAAGGATCCAGATTTTTAGAAGGTGGATCTGGTAGGCTGAGGGGATCGTGGTAGTCCTGGAACAGCATGGAATCCCCTCATTAGCCAGACAAAAGGACAAGGGAAATGACTGCTATCACCTCTCCAGAGTATTCTCTCTGGCAGCCCTTTGAAAAGCAACTTAGCAGCTTAGTTTAGCAATGGGCTGATAGCAATAGCCATGGGCTACTGCCTGGTCGGACTGGTTTCGGTGAACCGGTAGTTGTAATCACTGCCAGCCCACCCTGTGCTACCTTGTCCATATATAATTAACCTTCTGGCTCATTCCCCCCACCTGTTCTGACCCAACCCTGTTACCAGCAAGAAAATCTCAAACAAACAAGCAGCAACTCAAACCTTCTCAGCTTTAATCTACAAATAGACTTCTTTGTAGGTAAAAGATGGCTTGCAGCCAATTAGTCCAGCCAGAAAAGCCTTGACAGAATTATCTTGACAGATAAGCTGGAGTCTCTACACACAATGCTGAGTCCTTAGAATGTTTTTGCTTTCTGCAAAGGCAAAAACCTTTTGCAACCAGGCTTATATTCCCTGGAGGGAGGGGCCATTACGTTGCATCCTGACTCCCGAGTTGCCTGTGCTGCTCCAGCTGTTCTCTTCTACGAATCATCCTGTGCTCACGTGCACTTGGCACAGGCTCCTCAGGAACCTCCTCATTACTGCTGCCAGTCCCTGAAGGCAGCCATCCACTCCCTGATGGTCCTGGCCCCTCATCAGGGTCATCGCTCTCCACAGACATTTGCACCCGCTGCCAGCTAACCACAGCACCACCCATGCTGCCCAGCTGTGTTCCGCGCCATGCCTGCTGTACTCACTGGAGCTGCCTGAGTAGATTAGTTACATGTTTGAAGCTGCATTTCACCCCCAAAGAGTCACGTGTGAGCGAAGTGAGTGCTCACAACTGGCGAACCGGTTGTTAACATAAGTGCAGCCCACCTCTGCACGTAGACTTATATACCGCTTTATAGTGCTTTACAGCCCTCTCTAAGTGGTTTACAGAGTCAACCTATTGCCCCCAACAATCTGGTTCCTCGTCTTACCCACCTCAGAAGGATGGAAGGCTGAGTCAACCTGGAGCCTGGTGGGATTCGAACTGCCAAATTGCAGGCAGGCGGCAGTCAGCAGAAGTAGCCTGCAGTACTGCACTCTCACCACTGCGCCACCGTGGCTCAGACCCTCTACAGAAGAGAATAAGGAAGCAGAATTTTGTCAATGACATGTCTCCATTTTAAAAGTGGAATCAGTAAACTGATTTGCATAAGGGAAGAGGAGAAGAGAAGGAGGAAGAGAAGGAGGAAGAGAAGGAGGAAAAAAGAGGAGAAAGAGAAGAACGAGAGAGAAAAGGAGAACCAGTTTGGTCTAGTGATTAAGGCACTAGACTAGAAAACAGGAAACCGTGAGTTCAAGTCCTGCCTTAGCCATGAAAGCCAGCTGGGTGATTTTGGGCCAGTCCTTCTCTGTCAGTCCAACCCACCTCACAGGTGGGCGTGGCAGGAGAAGGTTACTGCAAATCTCCATTCCCTTTCCACTCCTGGGGGAAGGTTACTGCAAAATCCCATTTCCACCCACCCCACTAACCTGCTTTCCAGCTCTGTTCTCCTGTGCAGGGCAGCCAAAGAAGACCCAGCCAATCAGCTGGGACTCAATGGGAGGCAGAGAATAGATGGGGGCGGGGCTAGTCAGATATGGTATTTACCAGTTCTCCAAACTACTGAAAAGTTCCGCTACCGGCTCTCCAGAACTAATCAGAACCTGCTGAATACCACCTCTGATTGGGGTGCAACTCTGAAATTGTAAATCAGAACATGCCTTGTTACTTTATTAAGATTTTTATGCAGGCCTACAGCGGGGTATCCCATTGAATGTCACAGAGCTGAGAATTGCACCGTTGATTTGGAGCAATTTAACCAGAAATTATTCTATAGTTTATAAAGACTGCCACATAAAGATTCAATTCCTATTTTATCCTATTATTCACCAAATATCTATGGAGATTCTCAATCATCCACATCATGATTATCCCAACAGCGTTTTTCAGAAGGCAACTGGCCTTTCTTAGTTTTTTCCTTTTTTCAGTTCTGGCTGAAGCTTCTTAGATGAAAAACAAAATATTTTCAAGAAAGTCCAGGAAGAAAGTCCAGTTGCTTTCATTGAAAATACATCGCTATTTCCAGATATTTTTATTACTGTACATCTTTTTAAAATACACAGAAACATGTGAAAATGTTGCCTATTAGACACCTTTAACTACTAACTGAGCAAATTAGTTTTAGTTAATGAGTTAAGCAATTTAAATAAAAATCGTTTGAAAAAGCATCTTTGGGAGAAACAATTTTAATAATAACAATAATACTTTTATATTTGTAGTTCCATAATCATGGAGAAAATCTATATGGTCATTGAGAATCAGCCACGTTTGATGGCACATGACTAATCAGTTCCATATATTTCTGATCAGAGATAACTGGGGGAGGGGAATCTTGATATGCACCATAATTAAAGCAGTGAAATAGGATTGAAAAATCAGGGTCCACCTCAAGAAATGAGAGTATTTGTGGGCAACTTTGGACCAGTTGTGATTTCATGCTGCTCTGCTTTCTAAAATGAGAGCACACGCATGTTGTCACCTTAAGCAAAGTGTCAAAAGAAGGACAGAAAGAAGTCATAAATATGTATTTACCTAAAACTTTCTATTGGATTAGTCACAATTCATCCTACATGGGGCTGGCCTTGAAGACAAGTCACAAGTGACTACGACTGATTTTGTGAGAGCTACTTTGTTTCCAGTAGATGTCTGGGTCAAATTCACGGTGTTGGTTATCATGAGCCAAATCTTTTATGGTTCAGGTCTTCGCAATTTTTCAGGAGGCTGAAATGTAACCCTAACCCTAACCCATACCTTCAAATTTTTAGACCTAAAATGGACACCTAACATCAAAAACATCGTCAAAAAAGCACAACAAAGAATATTCTTTCTGCGCCAACTCAGAAAGCTCAAACTGCCCAAGGAGCTGCTGATACAGTTCTACAGAGGAATGATTGAGTCTGTCATCTGCACCTCTATAACTGTCTGGTTTGGTTCTGCAACCCAACAGGACAGACACAGACTTCAGAAGATAATTAGGACCACAGAAAAAAACAATTACTACCAACCTGCCTTCAATCGAGGATCTGTATACTGCACGAGTCAGAAAGAGGGCTGTGAAAATATTTACAGACCCCTCACATCCTGGACATAAACTGTTTCAATTCCTACCCTCAAAACGACGCTATAGGGCACTGCACACCAGAATAACTAGACACAAGAACAGTTTTTCCTCTAACGCCATCACTCTGCTAAACAAATAATTCCCTCAACACTGTTCAACTATTTACTAAGTCTGCACTACTATTACTGTTAATTTCTCATCATTCCTATCACCCATCCCCTCCCACTTGTGACTGTTGGACTGTAACTTTGTTGCTTGTATCCTAACAATTTTTATTCCTAGTATGATTTGATTGCTTATTGTATCCTATGACTATTATTTAGTGTTGTATCTTATGGTTCTATGTACACTGAGAGTATTTGCACCAAGACAAATTCCTTGTGTGTCCAATCACACTTGGCCAATAAAGCATTCTATTCTATTCTATTCTATTCTATGTATGAAGAATGGTTGCAGGAATTTGGTATGTCTAGTTTGATGAAAAGAAGGGAGACATTATAGTATTGTTCCAATATCTCAGGGGCTGCCACAAAGAAGAGGCAGTCAAGCTATTATCCAAAGCACCTGAAGGCAGGACAAGAAGCCATGGATGGAAACTAATCAAGGAGAGAAACAACCTAGAACTAAGGAGAAATTTCCTGACAGTGAGAACAATTAATCAGTGGAACAAGTTGCTTTCAGAAGTTGTGGATGCTCCAACACTGGAAGTTTTAAAGAAGAGATTGGATAGCCATTTGTCTGAAATGGATTGGGTCTTGGGCCTCCAAGTTTCTTCTAACTCTTTTATTCTGTATTCTATATTTTTGCTGTATTTTTGTTCCACTCCAGGGTGGTGAAGGAAATGAGATGTTTATCTTTCCATCCTCACTCCATTGCCCAGATACCAGCTGAAGGTGAGGCAGGTGGAAAAGAGAGATAAAGTTGGTGAGAATGGGAGTTGCTGTGCAACTTGACTTGTTTTTAATGTTGGACTGTGAATTTATGGATTATTAGTATTTGATACATTCATGTCTTCTTTTCCAAAAGCGTTTTGACTCACTAGGCAACTTAAACAATTCATAGAGAACAAAAGGAAGAATACAGTACTAAAATATGGTAGTTTACATTTTCCTGTACAGCAAATCAGTTCATTCCAAATGAGAATATTGATGGCGCTTCATCACTGGAGGTTTTTAATCCTTGGTTGTATAAACAGAGGCATAGAATCAAAATCTTGTGAACTATTAGTACCGCTTTATAAACCCTTAGTAAAAGAACACATGGAATACTGCATCCAGTTTTGGTCACCACATTACAAAAATGGTGTTGAGGCTTTTGGGGGGTTAAAAAGTGCAAAGAAGAGCAACTAAGATGATTAAAGGCCTGGAGACTAAAACATATGAAGAACAGGATTGCAGGATTTGGGGTTGGCTAGTCTAGAGAAAAGAAGGATTAGGGGCAACAGGATAGCAGTATTCCAGTGTTTGAGGGGTTGCCACAAAGAGGAGGGGGTCAAATTATTTTCCAAAGCACCAGAAGGCAGGACAAGAAATAATGGATGGAAACTGATCAAGGAGAGAAGCAATCTAGAACTGAGGAGAAATTTCCTAACTGTGAGAACAATTAACCAGTGGAAGGGCTTGCCTTCAGAAGTTGTGGGCGCTCCATTACTGAAGGTTTTTAAGAAGAGATTAGACAGCCATTTGTTTGAAATGGTATAGGATCTCCTGCTTGAGCAGCGGGCTAGACTAGAAGACCTCCGAGGTCCCTTTCAGCCCTATTCTGATTCTGATGGGGAAGAAACCATCTTATTTTCTGGATCAGTTCTCATACAGACCTCTTGGAAGATGTTCACCTTCGCTTCTGTCTGTACAGTATGTATTTCTCAAATGAAGGCAACTATACAGATCGATGAGAGGAAAAAAATGAATTTCAACAACTGTAGAATCGGGTTGCAACCTAACCAAATTGGCAAAAGAGAAGGGGCTCTGAATACTTTCAGAATACTTTCAGAACACGTGTCAGGAAATGTTGCAGGATCCATTCTGAGTCCGTCATCAAATGTTTGACCCCAGTGACCAACTCGGATTGGATCTTGCAGTAGGTATTTCAGTGAATATTGCTAAGGGTAGTTATGTGGTTTTATGCAACGGTGTGCAAATTATCCTTTAACCGAATTGGTCAAATTTAATCAAATGAGAGTCGGTTTGGTATAGTGGGTAAGGCACAAGACCAGTGGTGGGATTCAAATTTTTTTACTACTGGTTCTGTGGGCATGGCTTGGTGGGCATGGCAGGGAAGGATACTGCAAAATCCCCATTCCCTCTCCACCCCACTAACCTGCTTTCCAGCTCCGTTCTCCTGCGCAGAGAAGACCCAGCCAATCAGCTGGGACTCGGGAGGCGGAGAAGAGATGGGGGCAGGGCCAGTCAGAGGTGGCATTTGCTGGTTCTCCGAACTACTCAAAATTTTCGCTACCGGTTCTCCAGAACTGGTCAGAACTTGCTGAAGACCACCTCTGCACCAGATAGAAAATGAGAGGCCATAAGTTCTAGTCCTATTTTAGGCATGAAAGCCAGCTGGATGACTTTCAGCCAGTCCCTCCCCCTCAGCCCAATCCCCCTGACAGGCTCATTGTTGTTGGGAAAATAGGACGAGGAAGGAATATTGGCCATATTCACCATCTTAACCTGTTTATAACAATAAAAAGGTGAGATATAAACAAGCAAAGAAGTAAATAAATGTTTTAATCGATTAAAGCATATGGTTTAACCAATTCACTTTGCACTTGTCCAGTGAAAACACGTTGAATTAAACTGGAGCTGCTCTTCGATAAACACAGAATGATTAAGTTGATGGCAGTCCTACACTTTAAAGAAAAAACATTATATATGTATGTATGGAATGGAGTCCGCCTCTATCTCTCGTGCACATGATGGTTATTCATGGAAAAATGTTCGTTTTTAAACTTTTTCCCCTCTCTCTTTCGCCCCCTCTCAAAGGGGATACCTTTGCAATGGCTGATGGGCAGAGGAAACAAGATTGTGTTGCGTGCGTGAATTGGAACAGGAAAAGATAGATGGAAACCAAAATAAATGGAACTGTGGTTTTTTTTTTTTTAATTTTAAAAAACGTTCCCGTGATCCATGTCACCAAAGCCCTAACACCTAACCTAAGAAAGGGTGGGTCTGTTGTAGAGAAAGGAAGGGAAAGCAGGGAAGTGATGGCAAATTGTAGATAAGTTTAGTGGAATGAAAATAAACAAAGAACTAATGGGAAACTCAAACAAGATAATCACATGGATGAAAGGCTGGTGTTTTTTCCCCCTCCTCCTTCTTTCTGTGTGATTCTGTGGGTCAAATAAGCTAATCCTTCGTGGCCATCCCCATGGAAAGAAATAGTGGAAACCTGATCTCCGTAGTAAAATGTTTAAAGCTCTCCTCGATGCCTGTCTTTGGTTAATGATAGTATTTTACTTACGTGATAGGATCAGGTCAAGGCTACCTTAGTCAAACGTTTCATGTCTCCCATTGGCCAACCCGGTGTCTCTGGGGAGCTTCTCTGTGAGAAATAAAAACAACCCATTTCCCACTGTTGTGCTTCCTGCAACTAATGTCTGGAGATGTGCTTGCCCTAACCTGGAGATACAACTGAGCCTTCAAAACTGATCGTGAGTTATTGCTGCCGTGTGAAAGCATAGAGGGAGGTGTGTGGTGGGTATTTGTTTAATTCATTGTAATCTATCCTCTCTCTCTGTTGGAAGAAATATCCTTCTGGGTTCAGTTCCAAGTGGGGAGAAAGACACTGGAGACATGAAGGCTTTTCTGGAAAGATGGTTTAATGGTGGACAGGACCACATGATTTGAACTTTGAAGTCCTGGGTAGCTGACCATATTATTATTATTATTATTTTATTAGACTTGTATGCCGCCCTCTCTCCCTAAGGACTCAGGGTGGCTAACAATATAAAATCCACACAAATTTACAATAAAAAAAGAATTAAACTATTACAAGCCTAAACATTAAAAGTCAATTAAAATTTAAACCCCCTAAAAACAAACCCACCCCATTAGTTTGTCCAGACCGGCCTGTTAAAAGAGCCAGGTCTTAAGGTCACGGCAGAAGGAGCAGAGATCGGGGGCCAAACGAAGGCCCAAGGGAAGTTGGTTCCAAAGGGTGGGCGGTCCCACAGAGAAGGCCCTACCCCTGGGCACCGCCAACCGACAATGTCTGGTCAACGGTATCCCAAGGAGGCCCTGTCTGTGGGAGCGTACCGGGCGATCGGAGTGCGATGCCGCTCCACTATGGAGTGGAGAGTGAGATATATTTATACCAGTGGTGGGATTCAAACTTTTTACTACCAGTTCTGTGGGTATGGCTTGGTGGGCATGACTTGGTGGGCATGGCAGGGGAAGGATACTGCAAAATCCCCATTCCCTCCCCACCCCACTAACCTGCTTTCCAGCTCCATTCTCCTGTGCAGGGCAACAAAAGAAGACCCAGCCGATCAGCTGGGACTTGAAAGGCAGAGAATAGATAGGGGTGCAGCCAGTCAGAGGTGGTATTTGCTGGTTCTCTGAACTACTCAAAATTTCCAGTTCTCCAGAACCTGCTGATTACCATCTCTGATTTGTACCCTTTCTTGGGCTTTGAACTTGCTTCCTGTTCCTGTGAAAGAAATGTATTCTGATTTATTGTCAGACTCCCATGGGGCCATGCAGGGGTAACTTTGTAGGTTGTCTTGAGTCCCAGGCTCAGCTGAATCTTGCTGGGTGATGTAGTCTTCCCAGGTGCCATGCGGTGAGATGGGTAGAGGGCTATCCTATTATGTCCTAAGGGTGAAGGTCTTTTGTGTTGTAGATAGGATGGCCCAGTCTTTCTGAGGCTATTAACAAAGGTGGGGGCTGCTTTCCAAGAGCCATGTTTCTCCTTTTCTCATCCAGAGAAGTATAATATTCTGCCTTTTTAATATTTCCTAGAATATTTCATTCTTCTAGGAGAAGGGTGGATGCTAACTTTCTACATCTCCAAGCCCTCAAATATTCCACCCTCCATTTTTCCTTACAGCAACTTTCATCTCAGGTCATCTAGCAGGCTTCAAAGTCAAGTGAGAACTTGAGGTTCAGCATCAAAAAGCCCAGTCCAACACCTTCACCAGCCTCACTTTGTCTTGTAGTATTTATTTAATAACAATTAACTCTCAGTGTGAACTCTTAGGGTCTTCAAACTTGGCAAGTTTAAGACTTGTGGACTTCAACCCCAGAATTTCTGAGCTGACATGACTGGAGGAGGAATTCTGGGAGTTGAAGTCCACAAGTCTTAAAGCTGTCAAGTTTGAAGACCCCTGCCTTCGAGTGTTATAAACTCTGTACAGCTTTCCAAGAATGGGGTCATGGGGTGTTGGGGAATTCTGGGAGTTGAAGTCCACGAGTCTTAAAGTTGCCAAGTTTGGAGAGTCTTGGACTATCTATCTAATTGACTTTTCTTGTCTTTTTCACATGGCTTCAGTTGTCCATCTCATCCTGTGAGGAACTCTTACTGAAACATATTCCACTATTGTCCCAGTTCCTAATTTTCCTTTCTTTCTTCTGAAAAGTTATGATCTGTGAAATTATTTCTGGGATTTGTTCTTTTTCCACTTTACCTAGGAAACAGAAAACGCGTACCGTATATTGATTGATTAAATCATGTTGACATGCAAATGGCTTTTCTCGATGCCGAGTTTACAGGAAAAAATGGACATTTTTAAGTCTTCGGGGGGGAGGATGACCAGATTACCTGATGACTATTCTTTCTACACAGAGAGTCTCCACTTCCTCTCTCAGAAAACTTTTCACTGAGTAAGAGATCAGGATTAAAAGCTGAAGGGTTTATATTGGAAGCATTTATTCCAGGCTGTAGGACAGTGATGGCGAACCTTTTTGTTGTGGTATACCAAAAGTGCGCGGGCGTGCTGGCACCCACAATGCAATGCACCCCACCCTGCGCATGCGCACGCAACACCCCTGCCCTGCCCCCTTACCTGCACTGTGCACGCATCTGCCTTCCAGCTGATTTTTGGCCTGTTTGAGGCTGTTCTTGCCCTCCCAGGAAGCCTCTGCAGCCTCCGGAGGCCACAAAATGGGCCTTCTGGAAATATTGGAAGTGCCCATTTTCAGCCTCCAGGGGTCCTCTGTAGCCCGGGGGAAGCTGTTTTTGCCCTCCGGAGGCTTGAGGGAAGCTTCTGGAGCCTCAGGAGGCTGAAAATGGTCCCGTTTCAGCACTTCCAGTATTTCCGAAAGGCCCAAACGGACCAAAAATCAGCTGGGAGACATGCACATGCGCATGCGCAGCTCAGGTAAGTTTGTCTGGGGCTCACGTGCCAAAGGTTCACCATCAAGGGCTCTAGGACCTGCCTAGGTATTCAAGGTGCTGGTGCTAACATATAAAGTCCTGCATGGCTTGGGTCCAGGGTACTTGCGGAAACATCTCCTGCCAGTATTGTCGTCCCTTCTCCCTGTACACTCCCACAGACAGGGCCTCCTTGGGGTGCCGTCAGCCAGACAGTGTCAACTGGCGACCCGCAGGGGCAGGGCCTTCTCTGTGGTAGCACCCACCCTGTGGAACCAGCTCTCTCTGAGGCTCCGATTAGCCCCGGACCTCCGTTCCTTCCGCTGCGACCTGAAGACCTGGTTCTTTCAGCAATCCGGCCTGGACTGAAGGGGAGTGGGATGGGTTTTTTAACTATTTTTAGATTAGTTTGTGGGTTTTAAAGTTTATTGGGCTTAATGTTTAATAGTGTTTTGCTTAATTTATTTTGTATTTGTATTTTAATGTTGTGAGCCGCCCTGAGTCCTCAGGGAGAAGGGCGACATATAAGTCCAATCAAATCAAAAATCAAATCAAAAATCACGCCACAATTGATATTTGCAAAGGTTTTCCTTAAAAAAAACTTATAGAAACTGAATTAAAATTCCTTGAGATGTCAAATCTCAGCCTTGAGTCTCCCTGCTTTAAATTCTCACTGCCCTCACAGCTGTGTAAGCATCTATAACACCCCAGAGACCATGGCCATGTCAGGAAAAGACGGCCTCTGGGGTCCCCCAGCCTTAACCTCTGCCCAGGATTGGGGAGGCCTCCAGCTTCTCACACGGGCAGCAGAAGGGAGCAGAGAGCAACGGTTAGAAGGGGAACGCAGCTGGCACACTCCAGATGAAGTAAAAGGACAGGAAGAAGCAAAAGGAGAAGATGAAATGGTGGTGGTTTTTTTCCGTCACTGTGCTGGAAAGAAAAGGGAAAGCATCCAAAAACTGAACTTTAATCAAACAGTGGTTGAAACTTTGATCAAAAGCACATAACAGGCAGTCCTCCACTTATAACCACCACAATCGAGCCCAAAATTTCTTGTGGCTAAGTGAGATAGTGATTAAGTGAGTTTTGCCCAGTGGTGGGATTCAAATAATTTAACAACCGTTCTCTGCCCTAATGATTTCTTCCAACAACCAGTTTACCGAACTGCTCAGAAAGTTAACAACCGGTTCTCCTGAACTGGTGCGAACTGGCTGAATCCCACCACTGGTTTTGCCCCTCATGTTGCAACCTTTCACGCTGCAGTTGTTGAGGGAATCACTGCCGCTGATAAGCTGGTGGTGTGGTTTTCTGGCTTCCCCAATGGATTTTGCTTGTCAAAAGGGGATCGCGTCACCTTGTAAAATTGTCCCATCATGACCTTAACCATGGTTAGAAAATAGTTAGGCATCCCAATCCATAGTTGGACGTGACACTATTCAAATGCAGTAGGCTATACTAGATGACATTCCAGAAAAAAAAATCTAGATGACCTTCTGGAAAAATACTACATGGCTTTCCAAAGAAAAAAGAAAAAAAACTAGATGGCGTTCTGGAAAAATGCTAGTTGGCTTTCTGGAAAACTGCTAGATGGCTTTCCAGAAAACATCTCATTGGCTTTCCAGAAGAAAAGCTAGATGACTTTGCAGAAAAACACCAGATGACTTTTCAGGAAATGAAACATCAAAAGCCTTTGCTCTGGAAATCATTAATCATTAATTAATCATTAATGAAGCAGACTATCTGGATCCGTACCAATCGGGCTTCCGACCCGGTTTCAGCACGGAGACGGCATTGGTCGCGCTGATGGATGATCTCTGGAGGGCCCGGGACAGGGGTTTTTCCTCTGTCCTGGTCCTATTTGACCTCTCAGCGGCTTTCGATACCATCGACCATGGTATCCTTTTGCGACACCTTGGGGGGTTGGGAGTGGGGGGCACTGTTCTTCAGTGGTTCACCTCCTACCTCTTGGGGCGGTCGCAATCGGTGTTGGCGGGGGGGCAGAGGTCGACCCCGAGGGTGCTCTCTTGTGGGGTCCCTCAGGGGTCGGTCCTCTCCCCTCTTCTATTTAACATCTACATGAAGCTGCTGGGTGAGATTATCCATGGTTTCGGGGTGAGATTCCATCAGTACACAGATGACTCCCAGCTGTACATCTCCACCCTGAACCACATCAGTGATGCCCTCTCCCTTATGACCTGGTGTTTGGATGCGGTACGGATTTGGATGAGCGGGAACATGCTTCGACTCAACCCGGCCAAGACTGAGTGGCTGTGCATACCGGCATCTCGGCCCAGTCAGGAATATCCATCTTTGGCCATAGGGGGAGAGGTGTTGCCCCCTGTGGATAGGGCGCAGAATCTGGGGGTCCTCCTGGATGTACGGCTCCGGTTGGAGGAGCAGGTGGGGGCCGTTGCCAGGGGGGCCTTTGCCCAGCTCCGCCTTGTTCGTCAGCTTCACCCATTTCTGGACCGAGATGCCCTGCACACAGTCACTCATGCCCTTGTTACCTCCAGACTCGACTACTGCAACGCTCTCTATTTAGGGCTGCCCTTGCATACCATCCGGAGATTGCAGCTGGTGCGAAATGCGGCGGCGCGGGTGGTGATGGGAGTCTCCCGATTCTCCCATGTTACCCCCCTCCTGCGCTGCCTGCATTGGTTGCCGGTTGCACTCCAGGTGAGATTCAAGGTTTTAGTTTTAACATACAAAGTCCTTCACGACATGGGTCCTCAATATTTAAGGGAGCGACTCCTGCCGATATCGAGTGCCAACCGCCCTGTGCGAGCACACTAGGCAAGGACTCCTTGGGGTCCCATCGACAGGCCAATGCCGGCTGGTGGTCCCCCAACGACGAGCCTATTCTGTCGCGGCCCCTGACCTCTGGAACCAACTTCCCCTGGGGCTCCGCCTGGCCCTGACCTCCGCCCTTCCGCCATGATCTGAAGACCTGGTGTGTCGACCAATCGGGCTGTGACCCTTCTGGGGGGATGGGTTTTAAACTATCTTAAGTATTGTAAATTTTGTTTTTATTTTTGGGCTTGTGAATTGGTTTAATCTCTTTTTAATTATTTATTGTTGTTGTTTTTAGTTGTGAGCTGCCCCAAGTCTTGGAGATGGCGCATACAAGTCCAATAAATAAATAAATAAATAAATAAATAAATAAATAAACTCCCTCAACACTGTCCAACTATTTACAAAGTCTGCACTACTATTACTATTAATCTTCTTATCACTCCTTATCACCCATCCCCTCCCACTTGTGACTGTATGACTGTAACTTTGTCACTTCTATCCTTACGATTTATATTGATTGTTTCCTAGTATGATTTGATTGCTTATTGTACCCTGTGACTATTATTTAGTGCTGTATCTTATGATTCTTGACTCTTGATGAATATATCTTTTCTTTTATGTATAATGAGAGTATTTGCACCAAGACAAATTCCTTGTGTGTCCAACCACATTTGGCCAATAAATAAAGAATTCTATTTCACACATCAAGCATAATTCCACAAATCTCTTCGTACTGCTGGCACGATTATTCTCAAAAGCCTCTTGTTAAGGGCGAAGTAGGCATGATGCTAAGCTCATTAGGAGGGGGAACCAAGCCAATATTGTAGCAAGTAGATGATTAATAATGAAGACCATCATGGGATTTGGCAAGATTTACAACCAAGGTATGCAATGCCACTTGGTGTTTTGAAACAAAAAAAGGCTGGAATGAAGGGAACTGTTGTGCCACCATCAGAGTCTGAATCTGTGGGGGAAGATGAGCTGGAACAAGAGCCGACAAAGAACAAGAGGGTGGCTCCATTGGCCTTGGAGGAAACTGGGAAAGGGCAGAGTCAGTCCAGGCAAGACTTCTCTGAATTAGTAAGGCCTGCAGAGAGGGAGGAGCAGGAGAGACAGAGCTCAGGAAAAGAGCAAGAACCACCCCCTCCTGATCCTAGAGTATGGAGAGAAGAGAGAAGCCAAGAACAACGCAGACTGAGCCAGCTATGAGGGAGGAGAGTTTCCCGCCCCCCCTTCACAAGTCACACCTGGGGACTGAGATGTAAGGAGGTGCTGGTAGGAGGGGCATTTGTCAGGAACAAGCGTTGAATCTGTGGAGCCTCGTGTGTACTTGCCGATGCCTGGAGGTTACTGTTTGGCTAAACCTGGCTTATTGGACTGCTTGACTAACCCGGTTTACTGGATTACTCGCAGCCAGAAGCTGCTGCTGATGCATGTGAAAGCTTTGCTCCAGGACTTGTAGTAAACATGGGGACGTGTGGGGGGCAAAGTTGGATCATTAAAGGGGAGTTAGACCTGTTCTCTGGCTGTGTTGCTTCCATGCCACACCCCGGATCATCCCAGGAGCAATTTTGGTTGTGGTTGGTATCTCCAAGAAAGAGGGTTTATCAGTTGTTCTACTTAGCTATAGATCCATTGGCTCTTTCTTCACTCACATTAATTTGGGGGAATGTTCATTTAGCTGGAAATGACTCATGGGCTGACCCTCTACTCAGTGTTTCTCAACTTTGGTCACTTGAAGATGCTCGGAGTTCAACTCTCAGAATTCCCCAGGCAGCCAGGGAGTTATAGGAGTTGAAGTCCTTCCATCTTTTTCTCATATAAAAAGTTTTTTATCCTTAACAACAAACATAGGCAAATACAAACATAAATCAACTAAATAAAACCATCTTTCAATTGTACAGTGTGTCGGTTGGTACATGATTCCTGTGCACAATATGTATAGTCTTTTCCTCTTGAATTTAAATTTATGTTCATATTGCATTAATCAACTTTCCATGTCATATTATATTATTATTACACCATCATTACATTTTCGTTTCGAATCCACATTATTCTTTAGAGCATATCTCAGTTCTCACCAATTTTAATTCATATTAAAAGTCATTCTATAATAACCAATTATAACATATCATTACTGTTAAATTATACTTCAATGTTCCACTTTTCTATCTAACCATTGGTAAAATAAATCCCATATCTTAAAATATTCTTTTTCTTCTTGCTCTCTAATTGCTCATGTTAATCTACTCAGTATTTCCTCAGTTAATCTCCTCAGTATTTAAGGGAGCGTCTTCTTCCAATGTCGAATACCGATCGCCCTGTGCGAGCTCATAGGCAAGGACTCCTCGGGGTCCCGTCGGCGGGTCAATGCCGCCTGGCGGTTCCCCGACGACGAGCCTTTTCTGTCGCGGCCCCTGACCTTTGGAATCAACTGCCTTTGGAGCTCCGCCTGGCCCCTGGCCTCCGCACCTTTCGCCGCGAGTTGAAGACCTGGTTATTTGACCAACCTGGGCTATGACCCTTTGGGGAGGGTTGTTTTAATTATTTTATAAATGTTTGAACTTATAATTTAATTTAATTGTTTTTTAATGTATTTATTGCCTCTTGTTTTTAGTTGTAAGCCGCCCCGAGTCTTCGGAGATGGGGCGGCATATAAGTTCAAATAATAAATAAATAAATAAATAAATTTCTGCACGTTCCATTATTTTCTTAATCACCTCCTCCTCTGTCGGAATTTTCTCATTTTTCCAATTTTGAGCAAATACAATTCTAGCTGCAGTTAAAACATTAATAATCAAGTATGTCAATTCTCTGTTATAACCTTCAGGTAAAATTCCCAATAAAAATATCTCTAGTTTCAAATCTATATGCTGTTTTGTCATTTTTTTTCCAACCACGTGTGTATTTTAGTCCAGTATCTTTTAGCTTCCGCACACATCCACCACATATGGTAACATGATCCAGGTATCTGATGACAAAGTCCGTGCATCTTCAAGTGACCAAAGTTGAAATCAGTTCAGCCATTCACACAAATTCTAAATCAAAGATTTCTGCCTCCACAGTCTATGCGCCTTGCTTTGTTCTGGAAGTTTGGCTCCTAATTTTGACCCTAAGTCATCACTGGAGGTTTTTAAGAAAAGACTGAACACTCATTTGCCTAAAATGCTATAGGATCTCCTGCCTGCTCAGGGGCCTGGACTAGAAGACCTCCAAGGTCCCTTCCAGCTGTATTCTGATTCTGAAATTCTGATACCAGATATTAAATTATAAATAGTGCATAAAGGTTCTTAAAGTAAGCACATAGGTTTTGTGCAGGTACTATGCAGAGGTCTCAGCAAAGGTGAGGACAGTGTTAAAAATGTGTAGGACTGTTCAGTCAGAGATGCCTTCTTGCCATTTTTGAACCCCCTCCCATAATTGTTCCTGGTTTCGTGCCTGGTTTTACCCCTTTGCTGGGGGTAAAATGAAAATCCCAGGTTTTATCATGGCTTTGATAATGCCAAAAAATGCATGGTAGGGAGGCAGGGGTGTTTTTCCAATGTGACAATGAACGCCTAATGCTCCATGTCAGACAATATGAATAGTATATTTCCTATTGTTTCAGCGTTTGTCTGGGATCACAATTGGTTGAAATGTGCATCTGACTCAGTGGTGGTATTCAAATTTTTTTACTACCGGTTTCTGTGGGCGTGGCTTGGTGGGCGTGTCAGGGGAAGGATACTGCAAAATCCTCATTCCCTCCCCCACCCTACTAACCTGCTTTCCAGCTCCGTTCTCCTGTGCAGGGCAACCAAAGAAGACCCAGCCGATCAGCTGGAACTCAGTGGGAGGCAGGAAATAGATGGGGGCGGGGTCAGTCAGAGGTGGCATTTACTAGTTCTCTGATTTACTCAAAATTTCCACTACTGGTTCTCCACAACCTGTCAGACCTGGCTGAATACCACCTCTGATCTGACTGGATCTGCAAGAGGAATTAGCTCTCGGGTGTAACACTGAAAATATTTCTATGGTTCACCAATTTTTACCAGAATAATCATCTAATTTTTAATGGACTGATTGTGTTTAAGCTATCGCACAATCCAAAAGCTCAGTGAAGAAAGTCATTTTGTTATGTGGGTGAAAATGTGATCCCATTTGCTGTTATTTCTTGTTTGAAATCCATTCCATAAAACAGGGATAGGGAACCAAGCCCTTTGATGACTTGCGGACTTCAGCTCCCAGAATTCCTGAGCCAGCCAGCCTAGCTGACTCAGGAATTCTGGGAGTTGAAGTCCGCAAGTCATAAAAGGGTCATAGAGTCCATAAGTCATAAAAGGGGGCGTGATTCTCCACCCCTGCCTTAAAACAAGTTTATGGCAGATTTAGCCCTGGAATCAATTCCTGGTTTGAAGCATGATTGACATATATGCCTCGATGAGCAAAGTAACAGACCATGCTGCCTTCTGGTTTCCCAACAGGTCACCCAGATTGACCAAAAATTACATGACATCTTGGATGCTCTTCAGATCCAGCTTGGGAAGCGGTCACCGGTTCCGGCTTCATCTTCATCTAAGTGATTGCAGCCCATATCAGCTTCTGAACCAGAAGATGTAAACTCATCTGAATCGTCTTTGCTTCCTTTTCCCATTTTATAAGTTACCAGAGTTGATGTTGAGTTCCAAATGGCACCATGAGTACAACTGGGATGAAATCGGTTCCCGCCTACCATTCCGTTTAAGCCATGTTCCTTTCTTACATTCGCTTCATGCATCGTGAGATAGAATCAACATGTTGGAGAACTCTTACAGGAATTAATAAATTGCCAGGACGGGCAAAGGATTTCTCCCAGCTGCAATGATGGGCTGCAACTGGTTTAACAACCAGTTTGGTGAACACATGCGCACAGCATTCAAAAACCTCCCATTTGAAGCTTAAAAACTTACCTTCTATATCAACGCTGGTGAGTAAAACAGTTGAGGTGTGGCAATACATTGTGCTGCGCGAATCAGCTGAGTTAAAAAACAGAAATATGGGACAGGAAAGGGCAGGAGCAGATAGGCGGGGCCAACTGCTCACTGGAACTACCGGTTTGCTAGAACCAGTCGAAACCAGTATCAGCCCATCACTGCCCAGCTGTAAGACTCGATTAGTTCTATGTCCAAAAATGAATTCTTGGACAGAGAAACCTCTGAGGGACCATCTCCACATCTGGATGCTACTTGCAGGAAGGGAAACGCCAACTGATTCATGCTGATATGTGCATTATAGGGTTGAACTCAAATGAGGTGCCTAGTGCCTTAGCTTCAAAGTTTCGGACTGACATCTCTTACTCAGAGTAGAAAGTACCACATGAGTCATTAATAGGTTTCCTGAAGTCCTCAACCATTTTTTATTATTATTATTATTTCTTGCTTCCATAATATGGATTGGAGCATTCTTAGGATTAAGAACTATATGTGCTTCTAGCACACACATAAGTTAAAGGTAAAGGTTCCCCTCGCACATATGTGCTAATCGTTTCCGGCTCTAGAGGGCGGTGCTCATCTCCGTTACAAAGCCGAAGAGCCAGCGCTGTCTGAAGATGTCTCCGTGGTCATGTGGCCGGCATGACTAAATGCTGAAGGCGCCTGAAATGCTGTTACCTTCCCACCAAAGGGGTCCCTGTTTTTCTACTTACATTTTTACATGCTTTCGAACTGCTAGGTTGGCAGAAGCTGGGACAAGTAACGGGAGCTCACTCCATTAGGTGGTGCTAGGGATTCAAACCACCGAACTGCCGACCTTTCTGATCGACAAGCTCAGCGTCTTAGCCACTGAGCCACCACATCCCTTTTAGCACACACATACACGCACAGAAATCATCAAAGGCAAGGAAAGCACGTGTACAAATCTTTAATCTTTACAAAGATACTCTTTCCTTCTTTCCGTAATTGTGAATGTTTCTTCATGTTTAATAGACATACTGTATATACTTCCTTTTTTGCATGAATGCACAAATAAAATTTAAAAAACAATAGCAACAAACTGGTGCAAACAAGAGAAATAGGAATATCGATCTCCTATTTCCTTATTACAAAGATATTTAGAAAAACATATGCTGCCTGTCAACAAGCAACATGATAAATAACTTTGCAGGATCCAATCTGGATCAGTCATGGAGACCAAAGGTTTAGACTTCTGAGGTTTCGGACGCCTTCTGAAGCCCATCCTCAGGGAATTTCTCTCTACCAGAAATTGTCAACACATTCCAGATTAAATCTCTGTTCCTGGTGACCGACCCAGATCAGATTGGTCCGAGTGCAGTGGTTAGAGTGCAGTACTACAGGCCACTTCTGCTGATTGCCAGCTGCCTGCAATTTGGCAGTTTGAATCCCACCGGGCTCAAGGTTGACTCAGCCTCCCATCCTTCCAAGGTGGCTAAAATGAGAACCAAAAATTGTTGGGGGCAATAGGCTGACTCTGTAAACCACTTAGAGAGGGCTGTAAAGCACTACAAAGCGGTATATGTCTTAAGTGCTAAGTGCTATTGCTATTATCCTAGGACACGTATATTTGCCTTAATGATAAATAACCCACATCTAATAGAATTTTTTTTAAAAAGGAAAAGTTTTCAAAAGAGTTTGTGGGATATTCCACATGTGGCTATTTAGTGGATATTTATTTTTGGTTTGTTTGCTTGTTTTATTTATGTAGTTCGTTTTGTTGGTGGCCTGGCCCTACTCTGCATCAATGAGAAGAACCTGACCAGTGTTGGGATTCAAAAAAAATTACTACTGGTTCTGTGGGTGTGGCTTGGAGGGCATGGCAGGGGAAGGATACTGCAAAGTCCCCATTCCCTCCTCACCCCACTAACCTGCTTTCCAGCTCCGTTCTTCTGTGCAGAGCAACCAAAGAAGACCGAGCCAATCAACTGGGACTCAGGAGGTGGAGAATAGATGGGGGCAGGGCCAGTCAGAGATGGTATTTGCTGGTTTTCCAAACTACTCAAAATTTTCGCTACCGGTTACACCTCTGAACCAGACAAACTCTTTAAGAAATCTTGCAAGAGAGCTAAGCAATCTATTTTCCTCTCAGCAATTGCTGTTTGTGAGGATCTTTAAAATCAAGGAAAAGCACAGGCAATGTGAACACATTTTTATAGCTGGAGGTAGTCCCGAGGATCCGTTTAAAGTTAATTCGGAAGACAAACTCAAGTGTGCAAAAGCTGTGCCTTTGTTTCAGTGGGCTTTTTGTCTTTTTTTGCATCCCATGGGAACCTTAGGCAATGGATTCACATAATTGTTCGACTTCATGCTGCCCCCTGTAATCGCTGGTTCTGTCGACATTTCCAAAGAAGCAAACTGCTATGCACAACCCACAAAAATAGTGGTGTTCTTTTGTTTTTAGAATTGTGCATCAGAGACAAATGCTGACAAAAATCTGGTTCGGGTTCCTAAGCCAACTGCATATCATGTTCACTAAGAAAACGGCAGTTTAGTTCAGATTTAAGTGGGTAAGAATCCTTGGGCAATGGAGACGCTGAGCATCAATTCATTTCACTTATCCAGCAATCATGAAACTCAGCTTAGCTTTTGCGCCAAACTTTGCTCCTACCTGAACAGGATCTGGGCCACGTAAGTTAGGGAGAGCTGCACATTTGATATGATATTGCCTTGAATGTTCAGCTTTTTTATGCATTCAAATAAACCTCCCTTTTAGGACCCTATAGTCCCTATTTGGGATGGAGTCAAAGTGACTGGATGGAATTGAGTGTTTACTGGCCGGATGCCCTTCCTGACACCTATGCAGAGTTCACAGCAATTTTTTTCTTTGCACCCTGATAAACATCTGCTTCCTCCTAGGATTAAACTCTCAACCTTCTGAGTGGGAGGCAACCATCTCCACCACTAGGCTACCAGGCCACTCCTTTTTTTTATTGTATGCAATTTTTGAATGCATTCAACTTTGGCTTAAATCAGGGAATTATTGTAAATATTAAAAATAAAAATTTAATAAAAAAACATTGGCTTAAATCATCAGTAATAGTTGGGGAGGGAAGGAATGTGGGAAGAAGGAAGGTGTTTTGCTTTAGGGATACAGGAGGCCAGACCTGAGAACCACAGAAACCATAGAGTCAGACGGCTGGAAGGGATCTTGAAGGTCTTTTAGTCCAGTGGTCACCAACCAATGGGCCAGGGACCACTGATGGTCCGCGAGAAAATTTTGGTGGTCCGCAGAGAAATGTTCCCCCCAAAGCAATTAATCCAGGCTGTGCAGGAACACAAGACCCGCGGGAACACAAGGCTTGCATCACTTGCATTGCGAACAACACGAGGTAGGGAGGGGAGGGGTAAAGGGCGGAGGGGGGATCTTGCCCCACTCGCCCCACGTGCCTGGCCTGGCCACCGGGCTGCTTCTTTCTGCTTCTTTCTTCTTCTGCTTTTGGCTACACGCAAGGAAAGCAGCAAAAGTCTTTCTTTCTCTCCCCCAAACTCCACCAGAAATGATGCATCTCTGATGTCAGATGGGTGGGGATTGTGCGCGCATGCATGGGGAGCGCACATTGCCTTCTGGGTGCTGGCACTCAAGCATGCAAATGCACACACAATTTTTGGCACAGGAGCCCAAAAAGCCACCACTGGTATAGGGTTTCCTGCCTAGGCAGGGGGTTGGACTAGAAGACCTCCAAGGTCCCTTCCAACTCTGTTATTCTATTCTATTCTATTCTCTTCTCTTCTCTTCTATTCTATTCTATTCTATTCTATTCTATTCTATTCTTCTATTCTATAAAGATTGTGGTCTTCAAAGGATTCTTTTTGTCGTAATCATAACCTCAAGGATTGCATTTTAATTTTTCCATGTGCGTTGCCTTCCTTTTCCAAAGCCCATCCTTGTAAGAAAGCAGTGTGGGAATGGTAACCAGGAGTTGGTCTCTTTTTTCAAACCTGGTTGCTCCTTGAGTGCCAGATCTTTCAATGTTTTCCTGCCAAATTTCCAACTGGAGAATCCCAGAGATGTATCATATAACCTTGCTGAATTTCACAATTTCCTCTCTGTTGAGTCTCGTGCTTTGGAAATGACTGCTGAAGCATTGGACAATGCTTTAACCTGGACATGAAGGTTTTTTAAAAAAGCACTCCAACATTGCTACAACCCTTCCCTGGCCCTGTGGCCAATGTGTCAATGATTTGCCTCAGCCAAATCATTCCAGGACAACTTGCTGCAGCCAACTTGCTGTTGGGTCAACTCACCGCAAGACAAGAGTTACACTAATATCAAATGGTGGAATAAAATCATTAAATAAACAATGGAAGAGGAGGGACAAAATGAAATGTGAATGACAAAAAGTAAAATACAATTTTAAATTATTTTAAATAATTAAATGGAATTGTCCAACAGCATGTTGTTCCATGGCAAGTTGGGCATGGTGAGTTGGCCATGGCAAGTTGTTCTACTCCATCCCTGGCTTCCACACACACACACACACACACACACACACTTGTGATTTTGGCAATCTGCAAACACTGTCAGGCACTACTTATGGGATGTGTAAATTCTGTGTGGCACATTGATGACTATGGCAGAGGAGTGCAGGAAGTAACACTATTTAATGTCAGGGTTCTAAGTAATACACCCACAGCAAACAGAACTCCGAGGCAAGCAGGCTCCTCAAAGAACAAGTTTATTGGATATATCATATTGGCACAAGCTTGTGAAAACCGACTCTAAAGTTCCCCGTGGATTTCACCTAATTAAAAGTAAAAGTTTTCCCCTCTTTCCCAAACAAGCAGTCAAGTGATCCAAACAAGGTGCTGTCCGATTGCTAGGAAACTTCACTCCTCTTTTCAGCCACCTGAAATCTCCTTGGTTTTCAGGGGAAACTATTTTGTTTTGGCTACAAGACCCCAACTATCTCTATTACTTCCCCCTCCCTATCCCTCAGCATCATTGTGGCAGCACAGAAGCCTCAAAGAGGGCCTCAGTCAGGCTTCAGAGTTGACATTTTGCTGAAAAAGAACGATGCAAATGGACATTATAATTAACCAACTTTTCTGAATTTTTTAATTATATATTGTGTGAATGTGCAAGTGTTTCTTTGAAATGTCCAGGCAAAACTGTTTATATAACATAATTCAATTTGTCTTATGCATCCAAAAAGAATTTAAATGTCCCATCGCTGGGAATATTGTAAATAGCCATCTGACTTGCAAGGATGACTATTAAAGAGAACACAATGTGTATCAGATACAGATTTGAACACAAGGTATTTTTACAGATTTGTCCAACATTTTGTCATGTCCATTCCTCCCTCAATGATCCCAGCACTGAATAACAAGTCACCTATGTTATTACAAGTGTCATCTTTGATGGTTAGCTTCCATGGGAGACAGATAATGCTGATAATTCACTTCCCTACAGACGGAGGTGCCTGCTCATGTTAAACAGCTTTCAACATATGCTGGAATATCCTTCCAAATGAACCAGTTACAGACATAAAGAGCTTTTCTCTCATGAAAACCCTGATTACAACATTAAATCCTTGGATGTCATCTTCATACTATCATGGCTTATATCCTTATGATTTTTATTGACTGTTTCCTAGTACGATTTGATTGCTTATTGTACCCTATGACTATCATTAGGTGTGGTACCTTATGATTCTCGACTCTTGACAAATGTATCTTTTCTTTTATGTACACTGAGAGCATTTGCACCAAGACAAATTCCTTGTGTGTCCAATCATACTTGGCCAATAAAGAATTCTATTCTATTCTATTCTATTTTACATATTATTGTGGTGGACATTAGTGTGTCCATCTTATTTTTTTTATATACATTTTCTTCACACTACAAATGTGGTGTAGCAACATAAGGAAATGCCCTGCCTAGGAATTCAATGAAATAGAAAGTTGACATGCCGCTTATTCTCTACACTGATAAGAAAATCCTGACCCATTCAAGGAAAGACGGGTTATTGGTCAACCAATGAATGTTTCTTTGTCCAACCAGAATATACTTTCCACATCAAACTCAGACAAAACCTATCAAGTTATTAATCAATTAATTAAAGAACAATTAATCTGTAGAAGAGCTTGCCTTCAGAAGTTGTGGGCACTGAAGGTTTTTAAGAAGAGATTGGACAGCCATTTGTCTGGAATGGGTATAGATAATGCTTGAGGAGGGTTGGACTAGAACGGTGGTTCTTAACCTTTTTGAAAGAATCACCCCCTTGACCCATTGAGGAAGTTGTCATCCCCCTTCCCCAACATAACTGCCCCCTGCCACCTCTTAGCTCCCCAAGGGGCCAGCAGAGGGCGCTAAGAGGCTGCAGGGGGCTCAGGCCAGCCCTGCAGGTTCACCCACTGACTGTAGTAACGCCCGAGCCAGCAGCTCCAATGTGGAAGCGGTGGCACATTATGTGCCACCGTGGCCGCATATGATGCGCCGACCCCCTGCCACCTCTTAGTGTCCCCAAGGCCAAGGGGCCAGCAGAGGGGTGCTAAGAGGCAGCAGGGGGCGCTCGAGGCACCGCCGGCCCTGCAGTTTCACCCATTTTGGCCTGCCCGATCGGTGCTACAGTCAATGGGTGAGCCTGCAGGGCCGGCGCCTTGAATGCCCCCCCTGCCGCCTCTTAGCGTCCCCAAGGGGGCCAGCAGAGGGGCACTAAGAGGCAGCAGGGGGGTGGCGTGTCGAACACGGCCGCAGCGGCACATAACGTGCCACTGCTTCCGCATTGGAGGCACCAGCTCTGGAGCAGTGCTAGTCAATGAGTGAACCTGCAGGGCTGGCCAGCACCGCAAATGCCCCCGTGTCGCCTCTTAGTGCCCCTCTGCCGGACCCCTTGGGGACGCTAAGAGGCAGGGGGGCATTCGAGGCGCCAGCCCTGCAGGCTCACCCCATTGACTGTTGTACCACACCTGAACCGGCGCTTTGAATGCGGCAACATGTTGGGAAAAGCCGCCACCACCGCTTTCCCAAAGTGCTGCCACTCTTGCATTCTTTCTGTCTGTCCATCCATCCATCCATCCATCCAAAAGGTCTGTCTGTTTGCCTGCCTGCCTTTCTGCCTATCTACCTACCTGTCTGTCTTTTTGTCTACCTACCTACCCACCTATCTACCAATATAGATCTTTCTCTCCCAATATATCTCGCTCCATCGCCCCTATCGCCCCCTTCCGTTCTTCGCCCATCGCCGCTCCTTTTCGTTCCATCGCCCCCCTGAAAAACAAAATCGCCCCTTGGGGGTCAATATCACCCAGGTTAAGAACCACTGGACTAGAAGACCTTCAAGGTCCCTTCCAACTCCGTTATTCTGTTATTCTATTTATTTCAGGAGCTCAAAATGGCTCCAATATCTCAGTTAAAAGATCACCTGGACTGAACTTTCATATAAAAGGGGACCAATTGATCAAGGTTCAGGAGGCTACTATGGAAACAGTCATAGTGAAGAAAGCCATTAAACACTAGTTGAGGGAGTAGGAACTGGTTGAGTTGCTGGAATTCTTGTTTTCTCATCCCTTTCATATCAAAAAAAAATATTTCTAAGGAGAACTCTGTAGTTCTGCTTGGAAAAGAACCCCTTTTTTATTTTAAGCACCTAGCAAAGAGGCTTCCCACTACAACATAACAACACTGGAATTGAAGGAAGGATCCTAAGCACGTTGTTAGATCAATACCATTTATCACGCTGTCTTTTGGGAATCTGATAAATATAACTTAGCCAGGACAAAGGATGAGCATGGACGAGCCTGTTGAAATCCAGCCACCCCAATTCCTCTCCCCTGCAGGCCGCCACCCTTCTCAACACACACATTGACAATTCTTGACTTCTTCTTTTGGATTATGCCTCTGTGCTGGGCCGCCGGAGCCCCTTCTGACAATATGTGTTATTGTAATTATTCCTATGATTTATTGCAGACTTCCTGGACTTTTTGCAGAAAAGTAGCAAAAACAGCCTTCAGCGTTTCTGTAGCACTTAAGACTGACCTGCCATTCAAGGTATCGTGTTCTCTCGATCATTCTGTTTAAGACAAAGTGGATTTGTTCTTCCAATTGCAGATAGTCCGAGGCTGGTGCGGCTAAATCATGTGGTTACTTTGTGACTGGGAAGACTGCTGGATCAATATCTCAGATGAAGAACAGATTCTCCCAATCTTTTTTTTTTTTAAATAAGTTTTTTATTTTTATACAATCGTTCCATCTTCAGTTGAACGGGGTGTTGTCTGGGTACAAGCATCTTTGTTAAACAATAATCAAAATTACAACACCCTTCATTGCATATAAATTCTACCTATTTAACTTAGTAATATCCACCTATTAATTATACTAATTAATTATACAATATTAACATGGTAATATTCAACATGTTAGTCATCATGTTAACTTATCACTTTTCACAGATCATCTTTATTTTGTTTCCCTATTTCTAACTTCCATTTCTATTATTTAACCATTGATCAAGAAATCACATACCATATAACATTCAGTTTGCTCTTTCTCTTTAATTGCCAGTGTCAATCTATTCATTTCCGATTCTCCCAACCTTCTAAGCTAATTGTGGTCTACTCTTCTGATACAGCAGGCCCTTAGACATGTTGGTAGATATGAAAGGACCAGTGGTGGGATTCAAAGATTTTTACCACCGGTTCGGTGCGCGTGGCTTGGTGGGCATACTTTATGCAGGTGCAGAGGTGTTCTAACTCGCCTTCTGCAAGCCTGCACTCTCCCGGTCAAAATTGCAAAGCAGCTGCACTTCAAAAGCAGGGAATAAAGGTGAGTATGGGAGCCTGGGTGGGCAGGTGGGCCCAACAGCAGAGCAGCAGAGAGAACCGGTTCGGTCTCCACTGCTCATCAGCACTACCAGCTCAGCAGAACTGGGCCAAACCAGCTAGAATACCACCAAGGAAAGGACCAAATTGCTCTAGTCTAGTTCATTTGATTAGCAAAAAAACCACCTATTAGGTGAGGGGGGTGCAATGGCTCAGAGGTGAGTAAATGTCCCTAGCCTAGCCTTCTCTCTAGTATGTACAGGTAGTCCTTGACTTATGACCACCACTGAGCCCAAAATTTATGTTGCTAAGCGAGACAGTTGTTCAGTGAGTTTGGCTTCATTTTTCAACCTTTCTTACCACCATTGTTAAGTGAATCATCTGCAGTTGTTAAGTTAGTCACCGGTTGTAAAGTGAGCCTGGCTTCCCCATTGACTTTGCTTGTCAGAACATCTGCAAAAGGGGATTCCGTGACCCTGGGACACTGCAACATAAATACGAGTCAGTTCACCACACGCCTGAATTTTGATCATGTGATCATGAGGATGCTGCAATCGTCATATATGTGGAGAACCGTCATAAGCCGTGTGTGTGTGTGTGTGTGTGTGTGTGTATGTATATAAAAAGCACAACTATTACGTGGGAAAATACCCAAAGAAACCTAAATACCATACATATAAATACCCGCAAAAACATAAGAAACCATGTATGTATGTATGTGTATGTATGTATACATATACGTATACGTATATGTATATATTTGTTTTCATAGATTTTCATGGGTACAGGTATGCAGGTCCTGGTGTGTCCGGGTCTTTTCCCATTTAAGACTGGGAGTATCTTGGCAACATTTCGATGAGGTCCCACTCGCCATCTTCAGGCTGGTGCTTTCGGCTTCATGCTTCTGCAAGCAAAGTGTGATCAGAACTGCCTTCTCTCTATAAATACTGGTGGGGAGGTGTGGTGTGCTGACTCTGTTGTAAGTGGGTTGGTTGGCCATGTTGTTACTTCTTGATTGGTTGATGGAGTTGATGTTTGCAGATTGGTTGGCTTTTTCGTAAGAACCTGTGTTGTATTGTCACAACAATGGAACTCAGAAGGTCATCACACAGCCCATTACCCAGATCATTACAACACAAAAGGCTGAGAGACACACAGCCGGTACTTCAGCCACACAGGGTCTTATGAAAAAGCCAACCAATCTGCATACATTTTTTTTTAAATTACATTTATATGCCGCCCTTCTCCGAAGACTCAGGGAGGCTTACAATTTTTTGTGATACAACCCAGTGTGCTCAGCAATAGCCTTCATTCCATTGTATATGCCTGCTTATTACTAAGCGGCATTTTTACAAGGTCAGCTAATTGCCCCCAACAATCTTGGGTCCTCAATTTACCTACCCGAGAGGATGGAAGGCTGAGTCAACCTTGAGCCTGGTGGGATTCGAGCCTACAGTAATTGTAGACAGCTGGATCTTAAGAGCAGGCATTTAACAGCCTGAGCCACCAACATCAACTCCATCAACCAATCAAGAAGTAAAACACAACCAACTCTGGAGTTTAAAAGGAAAAAACAGCCACTATCACACACACAGATGAGAGAGAGAGAGGTAGGTGAGAGAGATGATAGATTTTATATCTATACAATTTATATATACAACAAAATTCACATAACACCCAGAGACCAGACCCAACATGCACACACACATGACAGTCCCCAAACACCTCCCCACCCACCAAAAATTCCCCGCCCCCTAAAAACACACAAGCATCCACACAACAGACCAAGTAATACCATCCAACAGCTCACTGATGGTGGTCCTTAAGTTCATTGTTAAATGCAATTATAGCTCTGGGATAAAAACTGTTCAGAAAACGTGAGGTCTGAGTTTTAATTGTTCTGTATCTTCTGCCAGAAGGCAACAGTCCACAAAGATTGTAAGCAGGATGGGAAGAGTCTCTGAGAATGTTGTGCAACTTCCTCAAACAGCGAGATGTGAAGATGTCGTCCAGGGCTGGTAGCTGGAGCCTGATGAGAGAGAGAGAGAGAGATACATACATACATACATACATACATACATACATACATACATACACATATATACATCATACACACACACAGATGATAGATGAGAGAGAAAAAAAGGTAGGTGAGAGAGAGAGATGATAGATGATTCAGAGAGAGAGGGAGAGAGAGAAATATATGATACATAGATGATAGATAGAGAAAGAGAGGAACAGAGAGAGAACATTTGATCGATTAACACAACGTGTATCAGATACATATTTAAACACAGCTTGAGGTCCTCAACCTGGCATCATTATAAGCAGCTACTGTACTCCAACAATTACTGCCTTTGCAGGCAGCAAAATCTTCTCGATCCTGAAATTACCATATTACCATAATTCTCGGGGGAGGATAAGCTGCTCTTAATAAGCTTCCAAGCCAGGTTGTACAATTCATTTTTCACTTCTTCTCTACAGCTTTCTACCCACCCCACTCCTGCCCCAAGCCCCAACTTAGCCGGCTTAACAGTTGCACTTTCTACATTTTTCAGAGGCCTGAAAGCTCTTGAATGCTATCATTGTCCCAGTAAAACATATTATAACCGGTACCAGCCGCAGCTCGTCTTCTGCAAGCCGCTTTGGTTCCCTGAAACGACAAGGAACAGAGGCCTTTGTAAATTGTATGTGACAGCACTTCCAAGAACTGTAATCAAGCATCTTTCCCTCTTCCTTTATACCTTCCTTGCTAAGTAAACTCCTTCGTGGTATGAAGCGACTTCAGGGAGAGAGATGGCTCACACAGGCATGTGCGTCTCCTGATGACTCAGCATAATGAGTTGCAAATGTCCAGATCTGATCTTTTGGAGAAGAATAGAATAGAGAATAACAGAGTTGGAAGGGACCTTGGAGGTCTTCTAGTCCAATCCCCTGCTTAGGCAGGAAACCCTATACCAGGGGTCGCCAACCTTTTGGACCTCAGGGACCACCAAACTCAGAATTTTAAATCCCGCGATCCATGAATATGAATTTTGACCGACGGTGGCTTGCTGACGTTGGTGGGAAAGTCGGTCCCATATTCCAGAGCTGCCGTAGTCACTGGACTGGCGCTTTGGTCATCCTGGAACAGCTCCTCCAGTCCATGGCAGGCCGGTGCACCCAAGTGGAGGAGCAGCTGCTCCGGGATGACCAAAGGGCCAGTCCTGTGACTACTGCAGCTCTGGAATATGGGACCGACTTTCCCACCAACGTCAACAAGCCACCCCGGACCTTCTGTTCCTGCACAGCCTGGATTAATTGCACTGGGGGGGTGCTTTGGGGGGCATTTCTCTACGGACCACCAAAATTTTCTCGTGGACTACCAGTGGTTCCCAGCCCACTGGTTGGTGACACTGCCCTATACCACTTCAGACAAATGGTTATCTAATCTCTTCTTTAAAACTTCCAGTGCTGGAGCATTCCCGACTTCTGGAGGCAAGTTGTTCCACTGATTAATTGTTCTAGCTATCAGGAAATTTCTCCTTAGTTCTGAGTTGCTTCTCTCCTGGATTAGATTCCACCCATCGCTTCTTGTCCTGCCTTCAGGTGCTTTGGAGAATAGCTTGACTCCCTCTTCTTTGTGGCAGCCCCTGAGTTATTGGAAGACTGCTATCATGTCTCCCCTAGTCCTTCTTTTCATTAGACTAGACATACCCAATTCCAGCAACCATTCTTCATATATTTTAGCTTCCAATCCGCCCCTAATCATCCTGGTTGCTCTTCTCTGCACTCTTTCCAGAGTCTCAACATCTTTTTTACATCATGGCAACCAAAACTGGATGCAGGATTCCAATATTTGGTGATTGAAACATTGTTCCAGACAAACCTGTTTTATCAGCTGGGAAACAGCTACAGATAGTCCTCAACCTATGACTACAATTGAGGTCAAGGTTTTGGTGGCTAAGCAAGACAATTAAGTGAGTTTTGCCCCAAGTTATGGCCTTCCTTGCCACTGTTGCTAAGGGAATCTCTGCAGTTCGTAAGTTAGTAACCTGGTTGTTAAGTGAGCCTGGTTTCCCCACTGACTTTGCTTGTCAGCAGGTCGCAAAAGGGAATCACATAACCCCAGGACGCTGCAACTGTCATATATGCGAACCAGTTGTAAAGCATCCAAATGTAAATCACGTGACCACAGGGTTGCTGGAAAGGTCATAAAGTGTGAAAAACGGTCATAAGTTACTTTTTCAGTGCCATTGTACCTTGGAATGGTGTGAACCAGACTAATGGAGCACCAGACTCTTTGGCAGGGAACTTGGGGGGAGAACGTCCTTTTGAAGACCTCCTCAGTTCGCACCCCACATATAACATGGAAGCAAAGTTACAGGTAGTTCTGTAAGTAAGAAGTGTTGTAAGTTGAGAACTACCTATAACTTTGCTTCCATATTATATGTTGGGTGCAAACTGAAGAGGTCTTCAAAAGGACGTTCTCCCCCCAAGTTCCCAGCCAAAGAGTCTGGTGCTCCATTAGACTGGTTCACACTGCCAAGTTCGAGCTCTCCAAAGCTTGCTGTCAGCTTTGGAAGCCATATTTTACTTGGAAGCTGCCACATTTAGTGTCTGGGAATTTGGGAGGGGGGGGAATTTCATAGAGAGCCTTGGTGGCTCAGGCTGTTAAATGCCTAGCACTTAGTTCCAGCTGCCTGTAACTATTGCAGGCTCGAATCCCACCAGGCTCAAGGTTGACTCAGCCTTCCATCCTCTCAGGGTAGGTAAACTGAGGACCCAAGATTGTTGGGGGCAATAAGCTGACTTTGTAAAAATGCCGCTTAGTAATAAGCAGGCATATACAATGGAAGGAAGGCTATTGCTGAGCACATTGGGTTGTATCCCAAAAATTGTAAGCCGCCCTGAGTCTTCAGAGAAGAGCGGCATATAAATGTAATTAAAAAAAAAAAGATTAGACTCTACAACATTCTTCTTATAAAGTCAAGGACATGTTGCTCTGCACCTGGAGATGAGTGTCTGCAGAAATGTCTCTAGTTGGGAGGATGATTTGATTGGACCATGTGATGGACCGGTGGGTGCAGGCAGGGGATGGATCTTTGAATTTCTTTTTTTTTCCCTCAATAATTTTTATTGTTCTCTTTCAACGTTTACATGTTTTAACCTTAATATTAACAGTACTGTGCCATCACTATTGTATAAAGCAATATCATATAAATATCTACATTTATCTACATTCATATACTTTTATCTATAATTTTCTTATCTCCGTTATCTTTATTTCTATTGTTCAACCAATTATACCAATTGTCCCAAATTTTGTAATACTCTGACTCTTCTTTATCCTTTAATTTTAACGTCAATTTATCCATTTCAACACAATCTAGAATTTTTTGAATTACTAATTCCTCTGAGGGTGTATTATTTTGTTTCCAGCATTGTGCATATACTATCCTTGCTGCTGTTAATATATGTAGTAAAATGGATTTAATCTTTTTTCTACATTTCCCCTTAATTATTCCCAACAAAAACAATTCTGGTTTAAACTCTATTCAATCTTCCACTATTTCTTGTATCCATCTCCATATTTTAGTCCAGCATTTTTGGGCTTCCGGGCATGACCACCACATATGATAGAAAGTACTTTGATTCTGTTTGCATTTCCAATTATGTCGGATTTTTGTTAGGGTATATTTTGGCCAGTGGTGGGATTCAATTTTTTTTACTACCGGTTCTGTGGGCGTGGCTTGGTGGGCATGGCAGGGGAAGGATACTGTAAAATCTCCAGTCAGAGGTGATATTTGCCAGTTCTCCGAACTACTCCAAATTTCCGCTACCCGTTCTCCAGAACTGGTCAGAACCTGTTGAATACCACCTCTGATTTTGGCCAATCTCATTGGTGGCAAGGATCTTTGAATTTCTATTGCGAAGGGAAAATCCAGAACTCTCAGATTTGGGTTTTCCCAGATGTGCCAACATGACTTCTTTAATAAATCCTTACTTGGATGAACTTTATTTCTGAGTGCTGGATGGAAATGGGGAGCTTCATTGGAACACTGACACTTGCACCACTATAATTGTGATCATGCCTTGTGGTGCTACAAAACACCTGGTGGCTTTAGCAGCAACCAACTTCCCTTGCGAGTCTCTTTGGCATGTCTGCAGCGGAAGAAGTCCTTACATCTCCTGTTCATAGCACAGCTGCTGTCTAGAACAGCCTTTGAATCCATGTCATGCCATGTGCTCAGCGCAGGCCAGATACCTTGCTTGTTTGGAGCATTGTGCAGTGTGTGTTGTCTGCCCAGGGAGATTGGCCTGCCAGGGTTCCTTCTGTACCAGTCTAGGGCAGCTGTTCCAAAGCCAGCAATTCTTCCCTCTTTGGCTACCGCTTTTTGACGCTGCCAGGCGAGCTCCGATTTCAGCAAAGAATTTGATGGTCGCCTGGTAAGTGTATAACTCATAATGGAAGCTTTGTTTCCCCCCAGAAAAACACTTCAAACCTCCTAAACTTCCTCCAAGGGCTGCAGCTTACTGGTTTTCAATTAATTACGCTGAAGTTGTTGTTATTATAAATCGTACAAATTCTAGGCAGGTCCTATTCTTTGGGGAGGTTAGGATTCTCTGATGGGTATGTGAGTTTGTTTAAGGAGGCCCGAAGGCTCTGATTTTAGCACGTTCTGGCATTTAAAAGGTGCGGATGAGAAGCAAAACGGGGCTTCTGAACAACCAGCTCCCTGCATTTGTTTTTAATGAGTATCTTCAGAGGTTCACAGAGTCTCAAGGTCATGAAATTACAATCCCAGCTACATTTGATTTCTAATCTAAAGGTCCCTACCAGTGGTGGGCTTCAAAAAAATTTTACGACCGGTTCTGTGGGCATGGCTTGGTGGGCATGGTGTGGCTTGGTGGGTGTGGCAGGGGAAGGATATACTGCAAAATCTCCATTCCCTCCCCACTCCACTAACCTGCTTTCCAGTTCCATTCTCCTGTGCAGGGCAACCAAACAAGACCCAGCTGATCAGCTGGGACTCAATGGGAGGCAGAGAAGAGATGGGGGCGGGGCCAGTCAGAGTTGGGATTTGCCAGTTCGCCGAACTACTCAAAATTTCTGCTACCAGTTCTCCAGAACTGGTCAGATCTGGCTAAATACCAGCTCTGGTCCGTACTAATTATAGAACGCGTAGGGTTTGGTTTTGCCCTTTCACCAAAGGCCGTGTTTAGTCTGGCAGAACAACAGTTAAAGAGTTGGGGTTGAAAATGATTGAAGATGGCTTCACATCCACACAACCAGCACCTCTCCCTTTCCATTGCTTTCCCCTCTTCTCTACATGCATGCGTGCAGATCAACTCATGCAAGTGGCGGGCCGGGGTGCACACACTTGTGCAAATTGAGCTGCGCGCATGTGTGCACTGGCCCTCTCCTCACAGGCCCGGTTATGAATAGGAGTTTGGGGATTCCTGCTTTACAGCACTGTCTGAGTGGTTTACAGAGCCAGCATGTTGCCCCTAACAATCTGGGCCCTCATTTGACCAACTTCGGAAGGACAGAAGGCTGAGTCAATCATAAGCCTGGTCAGAATCGAACTCCTGGCAGTGAACAGAGTCAGCCTGCAATACTGCATTCTAACCACTGCGCCACCATGGCTCCCAATCTTTGAAGGGTTCTCACAGAGAAGAAGGTGTTGCTCCTGGGGCTAGTAGGGCAAGACCCAATGGGTGGAGGTTTAATAAAGAGAGATCCAAATTCAAAGTAAGGAGGGATTTCCTGTCCATGAGAGCTGTGAAGCAAGGAACAGCTTCCCTCCTGGCATCATGGAGACTCCACACTGGAGGTTTTTAAGCAAAGGTTACGACCAGAGGTGGTATTCAGCAGGTTCTGATCAGTTCTGGAGAACCGGTAGCAGAAATTTTGAGTAGTTCAGAGTATCGGCAAATGCCACCTCTGACTGGCCCTGCCAACCCCATCTATTCTCTGCCTCCCGAGTCCCAGCTGATCGGCTGGGTCTCCTTTGGTTGCCCTGCACAGGAGAACGCAGCTGGAAAGCAGATTAGTGGGGGTGGGGAGAGAATAGGGAATTTTGCAGTATCCTTCCCCTGCCACGCCCACCAAGCCACGCCCACCAAGCCATGCCACAGAACCTGTACTAAAAAAATTTGAATCCCACCACTGCTTACGACAATCATTTGTCCAGGATTGTCTGAGCATTCCTGCGCTAACCAGGGGGTTGGACTCCAAGGTTCTTTCCAACTTTAGGGTTGATTGTTGATTCCTGCTTCAGGCCTGGAGAGAGCTTCTTTCCCCTGCAAGGAGAAATTGAACATAGGACACTCCAGCCCTACGTTCAGTTAAGCCTTCCTTGTCCCAGTTTTGCTCCAAGAAAAATTTACCTCACAAAAGTTATAAAGGATAAAAGCACTTTAATCAATTAAGAGTAGCAGCAGCAGCAATGAAAAAGTAAAAACTGAAGACCTTGAATTAAACCTGGCCCTGTGCTTAAACGAGAGGAAATGCCTCCATTATTAGGAACAATGCATGATTCTTTTTCACACAATGTAAAATAAATAAAACGGCTCTTTGAGTTCGGCTCAACTTCCACAAAAGTCAAGACTTCTGGCCACATCATGGAATCCGACGAAGGCTGTTCACCGAGAGACAAACACAACCGGAAATTAAGCAACTTGATGAAACTAGAGGGGGCAGAATTGCAATTTAGGAAAGCCGAGGTTAATTATATTGTTTTGACGCTTGGAGCCTGGCCAGGACACTAGAGGCAAACACCTGTAATGTTGTGAAAGCTGGCATGGGAAAATAAGCAGCTTATGGAAGGAAATTTCCCTTCTGATTACGGCTCCAAGCTTTTCACGGGACTTGTTCTGCTAGATTAGCAACTTCAGGCGGAATATTTTGAATTCTGACATTTGAAACCGATCCACAGGTGTGAAATGGAGGGGTGGAAGGAGGCATGTAAGGTGGGTGGAGATTAAATCACTCCATCCATAGATGCCATCTTAACTTTTTTGGACTGCACCCAGCAGATTAAAGTTCTTCCATAATAATAGCAATAGTCTTTAGATTTATGTATGCATATATATATGTATATTTGCATATATATATAGAGAGAGAAAAAGACAGAGACAGAGACAGAGACAGAGATGATAGAGATAGAAATAGAGATAGAGATAGGGATGATAGAGTTTAGAGATAGAGATAGATAGAGACAGAGATAGAGATGATAGAGATAGAGATGAGAGA
>CM019159.1:11270557-11352178 GCA_009733165.1 Naja naja
GATGATAGAGATAGATAGAGATAGAGACAGAGATGATAGAGATAGATAGATAGATATATCTCACTCCACAGTTCTTTACAATCCTCTCTAAGGGAAGAGAGAAAAGGAGGATTCTGGGTGAGCGGCCAGCCAGTACACACACGTGCACAGCTCAATTTGTGCAAACGGCAAGCACACACGCCACAAACAGAGCACATACACTTGCATGCTCCTTGTGCAAGTGGGGATATGTGCGTGATCGCACACCCACCACTTCCGCAGCCCGTTTCCAAATGGTTCACAGCCGGGTTGGTAGTGGATTGCAGCCAGGAGTTGGGGGACCCCTGTCGTAGTTCCATTCTAATTGGTCCTGAAACATATAGAGCTTTAGAGCAGGGGTGTCAAACTCGATTTCATTGAGGGCCACATCAGGGTTGTGTCTGACATCGGGAGGGCATGGCCAGGGGGTGTGGCCATGTTGGGGGTGCCTGGAGTGGCCTGAGCACTCTGCCAGCAAAAATGGGCTCCCGAGCTCCGTTTTTGGCTGCAAAGGCCTCCTGTAGCCCTCTGCCAGTGAAAACGGAGCTCCATTTTCACTGGCAGAGCCACCGCGGGCCAGTCCTTCACTGTTTCCAGGTCAGCCCCATGGGCCAGATCTAAGCACCCCTGAGGGCCTTGAGTTTGACACCCCTGCTTTAGAGATAACCATCAGCATAATTTTTTAAAAAGAGGCCATTTGTGATTTTCTGATAGTACAAACCAGATACACTTCTTCAATTTAAGTTCATTTAGTATGATACCCATTGGATGTAATCTGAATAGAGCTAAATATATCTAAATGTAATTTTATAGACATTTCTTTGCATATTAAGGCAATTACAGGCATAATTGAATATGGCTGTGATGGTGAATCTATGGCACGCGTGCCACAGGTGGCATGCAGAGCCATTTGTGCCGGCACATGAGCTGCAGGCAAACTTACCTCACTGTGCTTGTCCATGTCTCACAGCTGATTTTTGGCTGGTTTGAGGCCTTTTTCGGACTCCCAGAGGCTTTAGGAAGGCTTCTGCAGGCTTTTCAGACTGAAAACTAGGCCTGTTTCATCACTTCCTGTTTTTCTGGAAATACAAGAAGTGACGAAACGGGCCTAGTTTTTGGCCTGAAAAGCCTGCAGAAGCCTGCAGAAGGCTTCCTCAAACCTCTGGGAGGCCAAAAAAGGCCTTGAACCTGCCGAAAATCAGCTGTGAGGCGCAATGCAGGTAAGGGGGCGGCGGGTTGGTGAGGATTACATGTGCATGCTTAGAAGACATGGGAGGTGTTCGTTGCCTTCTGGGTGCTGGCACGGAAGCACAAGCATGCAAGCTCACACACAACTTTTGGCACAGAAGCCCAAAAAGGTTAGCCACCACTGGAATATGGTGTCGTCTTTTTTTCAGATCTTGATAGTGAAAAATCTACTTTCTTTATCAAAGAAATTAACTGTACAATAGGTCAAAAGAAACTGTATGTTGGTGTTACTGACTTATTTATTTATTTATTTTATTTGTTTTGCTTAGTTTTTTAAGCATGTATGAGAAAACAAATACAGGTATGAACATAACATATAAACATATAACTATAAACAGGCATGAGTATATACATAATAATAGAGTACGAATAAATGGGAACAGTGGGACAGGGATGGTAGGCACGCTGGTGCGCTTATGCGCGCCCTCTTACAGACCTCTTAGGAATGGAGTGAGGTCCACAGTAGACAGTTTAAGGTTAAAGTTTGGGGGGTTTGAGGATGTAAAAACAGAGTCAGGTAGTGAGTTCCAGGCATTGACCACTCTGTTGCTGAAGTCGTATTTTCTGCAAGTTTGGTGCAGTTTACCTTGAGTTTGTATCTGTTGTTTGCCTGTGTATTATTGAGGTTGAGGCTGAAGTAGTCATTGACAGGTAGGACATTGTAGCAGACAATTTTGTGTACTGCAAGAGTTGGAGGATTTTTCCCTCCTCTCAGCTGATCATAGGAGGCTTTTTTTACTACCGGTTCAAGCAAACTGGGCGAACCGGTAGCATACCGGTTAGTTTAATGTCTTTTTAAATATTTATTGTTCTATGTTTTTAGTTGTGAGCTGCCCAGTCTTGGAGATGGGGCGGCATACAAGTTCAAATATAAATATAAATAAATATAAATATAAATACCACCACTGTTTCCAAGCATCCTCCAGTAACAGTAACAGATAATCAGAGTTGGAAGGGGCCTCGTAGGTCACCTAGTCCAACCCCCTGCCCAAGCGGGAGACCCTACACCAGTGATGGCGAACCTTTTTGTTGTGGTGTGCCGAAAGCATACATGCACAATAGCATGCGCGCATGTGTGCCGGCACCCACAATGCCATGCATCCTGCACCTCCTGCACATGTGTATGCAACACCCCTATGCCTCCCTTACCTGCACTGCGCATGCATGCGCCTCCCAGCTGATTTTCGGCCCGTTGAAGCCATCTTTGCCCTTCCGGAGGCTCGAGAAAAGCCTCTGCAGCCTCGGGAGGCTGAAAATGGGCCCGTTTTGGAACTTCCGGTATTTCCAGAAGGCCCGTTTTTCGGCCTCCTGAGGCTGCAGAGGGTTCCCTTGAGCCTCCAGGAGGGCAAAACAATCTTAAACAGGCTGAAAATCAGCTGGGAGTCGTGCGCATGCACAGTGCAGGTAGCTGTGGCTCGCGTGCCCGCACAAATGGCTCTGCGTGCCACCCCACAGAGCTCGCCATCACGGCCCTACACCACTTCTGACCAATGGCAGTTCAATCTTTTCTTGAAAGTCTCAAGTGATGGCGCTCCCACAACTTCCGAGGGCAAGCTCTCCCTGTTTCCAGTGTCTTTTCTTCCCATTTGGAACTGAACCCAGATGGGCATTTCTTCCAACAGTGGAAAGGAAGCTTCCAGTTTTTTACATGGAGGATAAAATTTCGCCGTTCTCTTGACTCCCTTCTCGCTGACCATCTCCTCATCCTCCTCCTCCTCTGCTTGTCTCTGGGCACCCTCCTTGGAGGGAAAGCCAGGAGCAGTGAAAGGACTCTCTCTGCCCCCTGGTTGAATACAGGTCCATTGATCAGGAGAAAGACCATGTCAATGTTTTTCGAGCTCCCTCCCCTGCCCCCAGCCACCTCCTGCCAGCTCGCCTGAACACCCATGAAGATAATGAATCACTGTTCGGGCTCTATAAATGACAGAAATATTCCCATCCTGGTGGCTTTGACCCTGGTTTGTGGGCACCCAGAGCAAGCAAGCTGCTTCTCTCTGTGGCTCTATTTAGGCCCGGGAAACATTGATGTGGGAATCCCACAGACAGGCCTGCCGTTTGTGTAGTACAGCTCCAGCACGTAGCAACTCCCGTGCTCCGAGGCTGAGGAGAGTCAAAGAATGGAAGGAGGAGCATCTCAAGGATCCCCCGAACCCCCCAAAATGATGTACAGCTTAACAAGAAACACCCTGGTCATCTTCAAGCAAACATTGAAATGAAGCTTGCTTTCAATGCAGGTAGACACATTAACACAATCGAGAGAGTCCAGAGATATTGCACAAGAAGAGTCCTCCACTTCTCTACCTGCAACAGAATACCTTGTGCCACCAGACTTGAAATTTTAGGCTTAGACAACTTAGAACTATGCCGCCTTTGGTCTGACCTAAGCGTAGTACATAAAATTATCTAATGCAATGCCCTACCTGTCAATGAATACTTCAACTTCAACCGTCAATGAATACTTCAACTTTAAGTATTTTAATGGGTTTTAGTGATTGGGCTTATTGATCTAATTTTGTTTTAAATATTTATTGATTGCTGTACTGTGTTTTAATTGTGAGCCGCCCCGAGTCCTTGCGGAGAGGGGGCGGCATATAAGTCCAATTAAATAAATAAATAAACCACAGCAATACACGAGCACACAATAGATACAAACTCAAGGTAAACTGCACCAAACTCGATTGCAGGAAATACGACTTCAGCAACAACATGGTCAATGCCTAGAATGCACTACCTGGCTTTGTGGCTTCTTCCCCAAAAGCCCCAAAACTTTAACCTTAGACTGTCTACCGTTGACCTCACCCATTCCTAAGAGGTCTGTAAGGGGTGTGCATAAGCGCACCAACATGCCTACCGTCCCTGTCCTAATGTCTCCCTTTTAATGCATTTCATGTATTCATAATCATGTTTATACCTAATATCTGTTATCTAATACATGCTCAACAAAATAAATAAATAAATAAAATAATTAATAAATAAATAGTCCTCGACTTGACAACCGTTCATTTAGTAGGTTCGAAGTTAAAAGAGCCTTGGGAAAAGTGACTTTTTCACACTTTCAACTGTTGCAGCAACACTGTGGCCACATGATCAAAATTTGGATGCTTGGAAACTGGCTCCTATTTATGACAGTCGCAGTGTCCTGGGGTCACGGGGTTCCCCTTTTGACAAGCAAAGTCGACGGGGAAGGCCAGATTCACTTAACAACCATGTTACTAACTTAACCCCTGCAGTGATTCCCTTAACAACCTTGGCAAGAAAAATCAGGACATGGGACAAAAACTCACTTCACTGTCTTGCTTGGCAATGGACACGTTGGCCTTAATTGCGGCCATATGTTGAGGACTATCTGTGATACTCTCAGGGCTGGGATTCTATAGAACCGGTTCGGACTGGTTCTATAGAACTGGTTGTTATGATGCTGCGCAGTTCAGAGAACCGGCAAATCATGCCCCCAGCTGGTCCCGCCCCTCTCCACACACCTCTCCCAGTCAGTCCTTATTGTGCATGCACAACATTGCACGCATGCCCGATATCGCTCACTGCCTTCTCCCCTGCCCAGTCACTCCTTAAGGTATTTCTTTTTTTTTCCTCGCCCGACAATCAGCTGTTCCTATAATCAGCTGTGCCAGGATTCCCCTTGCTTACTTACTGCTTCGCCCAGAGGAGGCTTCCCTGAGACCCAGGAGGCCCCAAAATGGAATGCAGGGCGGAGCTGTGCCCACCCATGCTCCATTTTTTCCTTTCCTTCCTGAGCCTCAGGTAAGCCTTCTGGGAGCAAAAACACCCCCCCAACAGGCTTCCCTGAGGCCCAGAAGGCCCAAAAAATGGGGAGGGGGGCTGAAAAAAGCCACACCCACCCAGTCACATGGCCACACCCACAGAACCAGTTGTTACAAAATTTGAATCCCACTCCTGGATTCTCTTGATTTTTTTTCCAATAAATACATTAATTTTACACTTCAATAGAGATATCTATACGTGAGGGGAGGTTTCAGAAAACCCAAGATGGGGTCCATATTTGTGTAATCAAAACTTTGTCCTTTTATTTGGCCAATCAGGTCTTCATGGTCACCATCTTGGTTTTTTTTTACCCCTCCTGCAGAGATAAAGATGGTTTTTTCCCCTGTTTGGACAGAAATTCAAGAAGAAGGAAGAAAAGAGTGCTTATTAAGAAGGTGGAGGGGATGAAAATAGAGCACAAAGCAATATAAAGCTTAGTCAAGCAAAATAATGCTAGCTGCCTGTTTGTCCAACACCATAATAAAGATTTATATGATTTGCTTGATTGCCTGGTGCACTTTGATGGAAATCTTCCAAATAACTAAAGTATTATTATTTCCTGGTTTGCTGTATATAGCTTTCCAGTAGTGGCACCCAGATAGTCAAGAGGAGGTAGTGTAGAAAGTCAGCACCCGCCCACTCCTAGAGAAGGAAATATTTTGGGGACTATTAAAAAGGCAGGATAGAATATTTCCCCTAAAGGAAATGTGGGGGAAACATTTTAAGGGAGGCAGAAACCAGCTCCAGTCTCCCTGCCCCAAGCAGAAACTGAGGAGGCCAGCTTTTAGAAATGCAGATTTGGTAATCCATTCAGAAAGACTGAGTCAGACAGAAACTTCAGAATAGCCACAAGCTAAAGGTTGACAAGATTAGCTCAGACAAACACCTAGGATTTGCATTTCCCCTTTTGCCTATAGAGCCAGCCATGACCCCTACATGAACCCATAGGGATCCAGAAGGTATAAAACCCACCCTCTCTCAACTCCATTTTGTCAGCTGTCCCAGAACTGCACACTGTGTGTGTATGTTGGTTCTGTTCACCAATAAACAGAACCTTTCTTTCCAATCAGCCTCCATTTTATTCCTGCCTTAGAACTGGAGCTGGATTTTTCTTCCAACAATAGCCAAGATGTACACCTACAGAAATGGGCATGTATTCAGTCATACTGCGACATCTGCCATCTTGCCTTTCTTAAAACAGATACACGCAGAAATCCATGGATAAATAATCTTTTTTCCTGAGTAAGGATGCTCACAGGAGGTCAAGATAGCAGCAGCCACACCCATGCAATCAAAGCCACACCCCTTTTTTTACAACTGTCATAAGGTATGGGTTCAAGTGGCTGCCATTTTGACTTGTTTGACCTCACCTTGCTGCAGACCATCCCTGTTTCGGGCTATGCTTTTTGTTCTGTGAAAATAAGCATGGGTTCCGCCAATTTGCTTCTCCCTCTGGATTGCCTGCCATAAATTACTTTTAAGTGGACCTTCCTCAGTTTTTGGCTCTGTCTGTTCATACACACACACACACACACACACACAAAATCCCTATTGGATAGTCCCCCTGCAGCCAAAGCCATTAAGGTAGCACATCTGCCCGCAAAATAAAACACAGCAAAATCAAATTAAACCTAATGAAGAGCACATTGCGAAGGGCAGCCAAAGAACCCAACTGAACATAGTAAATGCCAAAATACTGAAAGGGACGTGGGAGTGAAAGGATTGGACAGCCTAAATAAAAAGCATTGTGAGTCACTTTGTGGTACAGCTGGTGTTGATGGGCCCAAAGCGAAGTGGCTGGCATGCTGGGCCAACTGACTTTGATTTTTTTTTAAAAATGATGCTTTTAATCAATACATAAAGAGCTTGGAAACTGGCAGAGCAAAGCATCAACTCTCACAAGCACCTTTCTTCCTAACAAGCCTTTGCGTTCCCTCTTCACAGGAGCAGAACACTAGAAAGATTGTAGTCCAACGGTTGGGGGTTTCTCTTTACAGGCCAAGGAAGGTGGTAGGATAAGGAGCCAACCACAAAAGTGCCAAGAAGTCCCCCCAGAAGTCAAGAACGGACACGTTAATCAATCTGTGGCCTTCAGGAGGTGGGGCAACCAACTTCAGAATCCAAGATGTCCATCGGTCAGATCCAGAAGAAGATCACAGAAGTCCAAAATCACACCGTGTTTCTACTGGGCTGGTTAGGAATTGAAAGTCGCAAGTAATTCAGCCTTGTTGAAGATGCAGAACAAGTCACAAGCCCAATCCTTATAGCAGGAGTGAGGAAAACGATGGCCCTTGTGGACCTTATGGACACATATAGACTGGGTGAAACCAGGTTCAATAGCAGTAACTGTGAGAGGGATCTTGGAGTCTTAGTGGACAACCAGCTAAATAGGAGCCAGCCATGTGCAGCGGCAGCCAAAAAAGCTAATGCAACCCTAAGTTGCATTAACAGAGGGATACAATCGAGATCACGTGAGGTACTACTACCACTCTTTAAAGCCTTAGTAAGGCCACATCTAGAGTACTGAATCCAGTTTTGCTCACCACACTATAAAAAGATGTTGAGACTCTAGAAAAATGCAGAGAAGAGCAACCAGGATGATTAGAGGACTGGAGGCTAAAACATATGAACAACAGTTACAGGAAAAGGGCCTTGGTGGTGCAGGTTGTTAAATACCTAGCACTTAACTCCAGCTGCCTGCAATTAGTGCAGGCTCAAATCCCACCAGGCTCAAGGTTGACTCAGCCTTCCATCCTCTCGGGGTAGGTAAACTGAGGACCCAAGATTGTTGGGGGCAATAAGCTGACTTTGTAAAAATGCCGCTTAGTAATAAGCAGGCATATACAATGGAAGGAAGGCTATTGCTGAGCGCATTGGGTTGCGCTCCAAAAATTGTAAGCTGCCCTGAGTCTCCGGAGAAGGGCAGCATATAAATATGAATTTTTTAAAAAAAGAATATTCTGGCTGTATTTACGTCAGCTTATGTTATACCACATTTTATGGAGGCAAGGGAATACATCTTTCGTTTGAGTGAAGGTTGGAGCTGAAACCCATCAAACAGGTCTGGCTGGTTGAGCATCACTCGGGAGGAAGGCAGAGAACCGCGGGGAGCCTCTTCAGAGAGAAGGTTATTTTTTGTCTCCAACCACCGCCTGGATCTGCTGAGTTTGGAGCTGCAGAAATCTGGATGGAAGTCACAAGTTTAGAAATTGCCAGGGTTTTTTTTTTGCCAAGAGGGGGTCTGGATTGGAAGTCCTATGTGAACTTGGCAGAAGAGGGCCATAATATTTTGCAATAGTTTTTAAAGAGAGGTGAGGATTGAGCAAGGGTGAATCCAGCCTGGGTGTGTGGGTGAGAACTCACGGGTGTGTTATTTTTTTTTTTTAATTCATATTTATATGCCGCCCTTCTCCGGAGACTCAGGGCGGCTTACAGTTTTTGGGATACAACCCAGTGTGCTCAGCAATAGCCTTCCTTCCATTGTATATGCCTGCTTATTACTAAGCGGCATTTTTACAAAGTCAGCTTATTGCCCCCAACAATCTTGGGTCCTCAATTTACCTACCCCGAGAGGATGGAAGGCTGAGTCAACCTTGAGCCTGGTGGGATTCGAGCCTACAATAATTGTAGGCAGCTGGAACTTAAATGCAGGCATTTAACAGCCTGAGCCACCAAGGCCTTGTGGACCTTATGGACACATATAGACTGGGTGAAACCAGGTTCAATAGCAGTAACTGTGAGAGGGATCTTGGAGTCTTGTTTTGTGACAGACGAAGGCCAACCCGTCTTAAATCTAAGGTTTATAAGACCACCATCCACCCTGCTGCACTGAATGGCACTGAATGCTGGGCAGCAACCACAGGGACCGAAAGCTACCTCCATGCCATGGAAATGCGAATGCTCCATTGCATAAAAGCATCTCCCTTCTTGACCACATCACAAATGACACCAATCAACAACATTTTGGCATGGCACCAATTCTGGAGAAGGTGAGAGGAGGCCGACTCCGCTGGGATGGACATGCCCAGAGAGCAGCACCTTCCACCGTGGCCAAGACTGCCTACCAACTAGAAGTCAATGGCCAGCCAACCTCACGGGCATCCAAAACAGAGGGGGCAAGACTTGTGGGAATATGCTAAGGAGGAGGAGGAGGAAGAGGAAGAGGAAGAGGAAGAAGAAGAAGAAGAAGAAGAAGAAGAAGAAGAAGAAGAAGAAGAAACAAGAAAAACAAGAAGAAAAGGAAAGAAGAGCAAGAAGAGGAGGAGGAGGAGAATAGGAAGAAGAAGAAGAAGAAGAAGAAGAAGAAGAAGAAGAAGAAGAAGAAGAAGAAGAAGAAGAAGAAGAAGAAGAAGAAGAAGAAGAAGAAGAAGAAGAAGAAGGAAAAGAAGAAGAAAAAGAAGAAGAAGAAGAAGAAGAGAAGAAGAGAGGAGAGAGAAGAGAAGAAGTAGCAGTTTTTAAAGAAGCGATTGAATAACCATTTGTCTGAAATGGTAGAGGATTTCTGGCTTGAGAAGGAGGTCTAAACTAGAAGGTCTCCTCTCTTCCTCTGTATTCTGTTATTTATTGTCAGATTTTATCCCACCTTTATTATTTTATAAGGTATCACATATACCTAACACTCCTTCTTCTTCCAGTTTTGCCCACAACAACCACCCTGTGAGGCGTGTCAGGCTGGGAGAGAATGATTGACCTAAAATCACCCCAACCAGCTTCCTGGTTTCTAGGCCAACACCTTAACCACTACACCAGACTGTCTCTCTCTTTAGCATATCTGCAGTTTCCCATATGCTTCATCTAATTTACTGGTTTGTAGGAAACACAGGCATGTCACAACAACATCCAGTATGTCTAGAGTTTTTTTAAAAAATTGTGTGAACAGCCCTAGGACATATACAAAACAGATGATCAGAAGCCTAAGATATGAAGAATGAGTCTCCAAAAGAGGAGAGGGAGTTCTTTCCCCCACACACACACACACACACACTTCGTGAAATCTAAACATGTTCACTGACCACAAAATGTGGTTGGTGAAGAAATGAAACAAAAGACTAAGTCCAAACAGCACACTTGTATAAGCGGTTATAGGGCTGCATGCTCACCCAATTATCCCAGTCAGGGATTTTTTTTTATCTTATTTGACATTCCCCCCCCCCATATACTAATTACCTCTTGAGAGAAAGTTAGCTGAGAAGGCAGCCTTAGGCCACCCTTCTTGGTTGCAGAAGTCAAGCCAAGCACCACTCTTCGGAGTGTGCAAAAAACGAAAAAAAACAGTTCAAGAACACATCATCATGTCCTCCACAAAGGCACTGGGGACCGAAGCACTACATTTAGGAGATTGGGTCCAGGTCAGAGTCACTCGTGTCACGTGATCTGGCCTTCCATGATGGGAATGCAATATGTCTCCAGAGCTGTGGTGGGATTCAAAAATTTTTTTTTAATTTTTTAAAAAATTCACATTTATATGCCGCCCTTCTCCGGAGACTCAGGGCGGCTTACAATCTTTGGAGTGCAACCCAATGCGCTCAGCAATAGCCTTCATTCCATTGTATATGCCTGCTTATTACTAAGCGGCATTTTTACAAAGTCAGTTTATTGCCCCCAACAATCTTGGGTCCTCAATTTACCTACCCCGAGAAGATGGAAGGCTGAGTCAACCTTGAGCCTGGTGGGATTCGAGCCTGCAATAATTACAGGCAGCTGGAACTAAGTGCTAGGCTATTAACAGCCTGCACCACCAACCCCATGGGCATGGCTTGGTGGGCATGGCATGGGCAGCTATTTGTTCAGGATGGTATAAGGTTGGTGTCCCAGAGGTGGTCTTCAGCAGGTTCTGACCAGTTCTGGAGAAAGGGTAGCAGAAATTTTGAGTAGTTCGGAGAACCGCAAATCCCACCTCTAACTGGCCCCCCCCATCTATTCTCTGTCTCCTGAGTCCCACCTGATTGGCTGGGTCTTCTTTAGTTGCCCTGCACAGGAGAACGGAGCTGGAAAGCAGGTTAGTGGGGTGGGGAGGAAAGGGGATTTTGCAGTATCCTTCCCCTGCCACACCCATCAAGCCACGCCACGCCCACCAAGCCTTGCCCACAGAACTGGTAGTAAAAAAATTTGAATCCTACCACGGTCAGGTGTCCTGGGCAGAAGCTTAAAGACCTCAAAGGTCCCTTCCAGTCCTATGATTCTAGAAACCTCCCCCAGAAGTCCTTAAGAAATACTCCAATTGAAGTGGGGTGTATTTTACTTCAGCCCAGGAGTGGGAAGCAGTGTCCAATCAACATAGTAACTCTCTGGTCTTCAATTAGGAATTTCGTGTCAGCATATGGGCTAAATTAAAAATGAACCTCCCTCAACAGAACGGGGCCTTCTGGATAGAATGGAATGGAATGGAATGGAATGGAATGGAATGGAATGGAATGGAATAGAATAGAATAGAATAGAATAGAATAGAATAGAATAGAATAGAATAGAATAGAATAGAATAGAATAGAACAGAACAGAACAGAACAGAACAGAATTCTTTATTGGCCAAGTGTGATTGGACACACAAGGAATTTGTCTTGGTGCAAATACTCTCAGTATACATAAAAGAAAAGATACATTCATGAAGAGTCAAGAATCATAAGGTACAACACTTAATGATAGTCACAGGGTACAATAAGCAATCAAATCATACTAGGAAACAGTCAATATAAATAGGAATAGAATAGAATAGAATAGAATAGAATTCTTTATTGGCCAATTCTGATTGGACACACAAGGAATTTGTCTTGGTGCAAATTCTCTCAGTGTACATAAAAGAAAAGATACATTCATCAAGAGTCATGAATCATAAGGTACAACACTTAATAATAGTCATAGGGTACAATAAACAATCAAATCATACTAGGAAACAGTCAATATAGATCGTAAGGATACAAGTGACAAAGTTACAGTCATACAGTCACAAGTGGGAGGGGATGGGTGATAAGGAGTGATGAGAAGATTAACAGTAATAGTAGTGCAGGCTTTGTAATAGTTGAACAGTGTTGAGAGAATTATTTGTTTAGCGGAGTGATGGTTTTCGAAGAAAAACTGGAAAAAACTGGATGGAAATATTAGTCCTCCCGTGATTTAAAAAACCCTCTTTTATCAACACAGATATTTAGAGATGCTTCCTTAATATCCTGCTGATTGAACAAGGAGGCGTTCCCTCAACTTTGCTCCAAGTGCTGATAGACTCTCCATTCAAGCTCCCAGCTCCATGAGATGGGAATCATTGTGTCTGACTGATAGAGAAGTGAATGGGAGGCAGCTTGCTTAAAATCTCCCACTAAGTTCTATAGTCCATGTTGGACTCTAACTTAGACCTCACAAGTAGCAAGGGATCTGAGCCAAGACGACCACACAAGCTGGCAGGAGGGGGATCCACCTAACAGATCTCCCACAGGTATGTTGGGTCGGGGTTTTGGTTTTTTGTTTTTTTCATCCCCCTCCCTTGCTATTTTAAGGGAAGAAAGTGGTCAGCCTTAAACATGGTTCTAAATGGAAAATAAACTTGAAGCAAAAATAGATTAGAATCTTTTGTTCGTGATATGCTACCTTTCTCTAATGCAAGGGGGAGTTATTGGTTTTCAACAGAGTACGTGTAGCAATCCCACTTAGGGCTCCATCATGTAGTAAAAAAAATAGTGTCAAATATACAGAACCGATATTTAAGTCGCGGATATTTATTTTATCTACAATAGGATTATCTGGAGACACAATCCGTTGAGACGCTGACGGTCTTCTGGGAGGTGAAACAGATTCTGCCCCAATGTCACCTAATTGGCCTACTTTTAACACATTAACTACTCATTGCAGTCTCTGATCTGCAGAAGATGCAAGCAACTTTAGCTTAAGGGTGAAAATGTTGTTCCTGAGAGGTGGTTGAATCTGTCTCTGGATTTGACTTGGGTAGAACTTGAGTAGCTCTTGAGTAAGTAAGGTAATAGCAATAGCAATAGCACTTCTATACCACTTCACAGTGCTTTACAGCCCTCTCTAAGCAGTTTTACAGAGTCAGCCTGTTGCCCCCAACAATCTGGGTCCTCATTTTACCCACCTCGGAAAGATGGAAGGCTGAGTCAACCTTGAGCCGGTCAGGATCGAACTCCTGGCAGTGGGCAGAGTTAGCCTGCAATGCTGCACTCTAACCACTGCACCACCATGACTCCCTTCATCAAGATCATTGAATCACTGGCCTAGTGATGCCCACCAATGCTCTGTCCGATTGCCTTGCAACAACACTCAGCTCAAATGTCACCAAGAAATGATCCCTTCCTTACAGTGGGCTGACTTGCGCCCTGCCAGCCACTGACATACTGGTAGTCCTCAACTTACAACAGTTCCATTTAGTGACCATTTGAAGTTACAACAGCACTGAAAAAAGTGACTTACGACTGTTTTTCACACTTATGGCCATTGCAGGATGCCCATGGTCACGTGATCACAATTCAGATTTAGCCAGGCAGATTTCAGCGGTGCAAATCAGAGCAACCTTTTGTCCATGAGAACCGACTTATTCCAGATCAACCTTGTTTTGAATATGACATCATGAGGGGGAAGAACCACGTCTTTGTTACCTTGACAGCTTCGTTCCTTCCCCATCTCCCTTTGTCAGAGATGGCCCCCAGGTCTACCACCCATTCAAGGCCCATACAGCTGTGAGCTGTAGGCCACCCGCTCCTATTGTAAACCCTCATGGACATTCAGTGGAGTCTCTTCCAAAGGTCAGCAACCAAAGAGACAGGGCTGTCCGCAAACGAGGGTCAAAGGAATGCGATGGGCTGGGCCACAGATCTAAACTAGGGGTGCCAAACTCAAGGCCCACAGGCTGGATGTGGCCTATGGGGTGCTTAGATCTGGCCTATGGGGCCGCCTTGAAACAGAGAAGGACCGTCCTGCAGTTCCTCTGCCAGTGAAAACAGAGTTCTGTTTTCACTGGCAGAGGTTTGCAGGAGGCCGTCCCAGCCGAAAACGGAGCTTGGGAGCCCGTTTTTGCTGGCAGAGTGCTCGGGCTGCCCCCGACATGAGTTACGCCAAGCTGACCACGCCCACCCTAGCCCCTGAGGTCAAACACAACCCTGATGTGGCCCTCAACAAAATCGAGTTTGACACCCCTGATCTAAACCCTCCATCATCAGTTAAAGGGATTGGGACTTCAATCATGCAAGCATAAATAGGCACCATCTGGAATTTTTCTACTACCCAATGGATGCCCTTATAGGCATTTGTCTTGTGCCATTTCATGTTTCCTGGGCTTTGTAAAATAAGAATAAAAATAGCCTGCACTTTTTTCTTATAACTCTGTGTATCTGTGTGTGTGTGTGAGAGAGAGAGAGAGAGAAAGAGAGAGTGTGTACCCAGAGCACGCCCTGTTAAGGCGATTTCACAACCCAACAACTGCTTCCTATTTTTCGCTCCACAAAAAGCCGCAATTTTCCACCCTGACCAGCGTTTGACCCATCGAAATCTAAATGGCTGGGCAGGCCCAGTGTAGCATGAAGCTGTCAGTAAGAGTTTGCTTGCGAGAGCTTGCTGAGTATTGCATCACCGATTCGCGATAAAGGTGTTTGTTCCCATGAAAAGCCCAAGGCAGCCCTGCTCACTTGGAGACAGCTTACGCCGAAGACAATGGAGGGCCTTTGCAGGGCTCTGTGCACCTCCCAGATCCCATGTTGCACTCCCAGAGACCCCGCTGGACCATGCTGCAGTCCCACAGCAGTAAAGTGTGCCCATTTCTGACTCCTTTTAGTGCCCAAAGGTGCAGCACTTGGAGGTTAAGCCTACTGAGGCTTAAGAGGCTTGCTTACAGCTGACACACACAGAGAGAAACACACAAACACACCGCCCTCCTCAGAAAGAAAAACTTAAACTGTCAGCAGACATATCCCTCAGACACTGACAAGCTGTTTTTGTGTTGTTGTTGTTTTAATCATCAAAACTGCACCCTCTGCCTGGGGAACAAAAATCCACCGCTTTTAAATAAACAGGCTCATTGTCAGACAGTAGGGAGTATATAATCAAGGAAAGTCCAAAATGTAACTCACACAGAACTAAACTCCCTTTGTTTGTTTATCGCCATTTCAGTGTTTGTAGGGGGTTTCCTCTTAATGCACTCTATTATCCCACTTCTTATCCTTCCCAAGAAATGTCCTGGTTTTTCCAGTGGTGGCCCAGCAAGGGAGCAATTGTGAGAAGCAAAGGAGTAGGTTGTATCCAAGGTTAAAAGCTGGAGCAGCAATTCAAAATTAATAATTTTTAAAAAAAACCCTGCTGGAAGAGAAGGGAAAACTGCTTCTGCCCAATTCCTAAGAAAAGGAATCTCAAAAGAGATTTATTTAAGCTCTGTTGTGGGGCATTTCTCTCCCATTCTGTTCAATGAGTCAGGAAAAACATCTGAATTTGTCCAAATGGATTAGAGGCATATTTTTTTCCCTTTAAGGATGTCTCTTTTACCTTTAAAAGCATCTCCAGACTTCTCATCTTTCTGATGCTAGAATTAAATGGTCTGGAAATCTACCAGAATTACCTATTATTGTTGGCCTTCTGTACCTTGGAACCCACAGGATCCAGGTGTAACAAACAGGGGAGATAAATTGTCCACAGGTAAGGAGGTCTCTTATCCATTCTGTACAAAGCAGCTGCTTTGGGATAGATGAACCCCAGGCTGAGACAAACAGGGATAGGTCAAGATTTTGCAGAAGGAGAACTTGAGGTTATATTCCCAGCAGAGCTCACTTCGTTGAAAAAGCAGGACCTGCAACTTTGTCTGAAAGTGACTCAGCTTAGTGGAAGATATCATGGTGCCCCTGCATATAGACACACTTGAAATACTATTTTATCAGCTTTTAGTATCTTTCAAAGTGAGAGAATACCAGAACTGGAAGGGACCTTGCTGGTCTTTTAGTCCAACTTCCTGCAGAAACAGGAGCCTCTATAGTACCATTCCAGACAAGTGGCTGTCAACTCTCTTCTTAAAAGCCTCCAGTGATGCAGCGCCCACAACTTCCGTTCCAGTGGTTAACTGTTCTCACTATCAGGAAATTTCTCCTTAGTTCTAGGCTGCTTCCCTCCTTGATTAGTTTTCATCCGTTGCTTCTTGTCCTGCCTTCTGGTGCCTTTGGAATATAGCTATCCACCAGTGTCTCCAATTCTCTTCTTCAATTAGTTTAGTTTACTTTATTGTCATTTCACCTCGTGCAACGAAATCAGACACCACCTTCAGTGCACATCATGACCATGAAGACAAACACATCCATCACACTCCACACATTGAACCAAAAAACCCCAACACCCGCACCAGCACTGCACTATATAGTAGAATTTAACAGAGCTACTGCCCTGGGATAGAAGCTGTTTTTCAGCCTGTTTGTCCTTGTTTTTATTATCCTGTACTGTCTGCCAGATGGTAATAGTTCAAAAAAAAAGGATGCCCAGGATGAGATGGATCTTTGAAGGATGTTTTGAACTTTCTTAAGGCAGCAGGAGCTATAAAGCTCTTCCAAAGAGGGGAGAGGGCAACCCATGATCCTCTGGGCAATGACGTTAACCCTCTGGAGGGCTGTCCTATCTGCCACTGTGCAATGGGCAAACCAGACACAGGTGCAGTAAATTAAGATACTCTCTATGTTGCAGTGGTAGAAGGTCACCAGCAGTTTTTCATTCAGTTGTTGTTTCCTGAGAAGCCTCAGGTCGTATAATCTCTGCTGGGCCCTTTTGACCAGTGCTGCAATGTGAGCACCCCAAGTCAGGTCCTCTTTTATGGTAACACCCAGAAACTTAAAACTGGCCACTTGCTCCACTCAGTCTCCATGGATAAGCAAGGGCTGGATGTCTGATCTGTTCCTTCAATAGTCCACTATAAGCTTCTTGGTCTTCTTGGTGTTGAGGACCAAGTTATTGCCTCTAAACCACGAAAGCAACCGGTCCACCTCATCTCGGTAGGCAGACTCATCTACCCCGGAGATAAGTCCCACCGCTGTTGTATCATCTGCAAATTTAGCAATAGTATGACTAGCGTGGGTGGGAATGCAGTCATGCACATAGAGTATAGAGTAAGGGATTCAGCATGCAACCCTGTGGTGTACCAGCTGAAGAGTTATGATTACCTAATCTGACCCTCTATGAGCGGCCAGACAGGAAATCCATAATCCAAAGGCAGATTGAATAAGAAAATCCAAGGTCCAATTCCTTCCTTTCAGAGTCTTTTTCTACAATCCAGCCTTCCCAGACCAGAGGTGGTCCTTCTATTGTTAGTGTTTTTTTTCCAACTTAGCAATTTGAAGATGTATGGACTTCAGTCCCCTGAATTCCCCACTGGTAGATGTGGGAGTTGAAATCCATGCACCTTCAAATTGCCAAGTTGGAAATGCACTATTCTTTTGTAGATGCTGACTGCAAAATTCCCAGGAGAACCCATCCTGGCTGAGGAATTCCGGATGCTAAAGTCCTCAAACAAGCATTTTGAAGACCAGTCCATACAGGGAAAGCTCCTTCTTCTTCTCACGTTTCCAGTATGCCCTATCTTTTACAACATGGAACAGCTCCAGGGAAACAGTAGGGCTTCATAAAGGTTGTTGCATTGGAACCAAGAAATTTCCTCTTCTTTCTTTTGGATTAAATGAACAGGATTAAATCAAATTAATCCTCCAGGGAAAGATTGAAGGCAAACGAAGTCCAGGCAGAAGAAGAACATCATGGCTTCAAAATCTAAGAGACTGGTTTGGACAAAACTCAGCAGCACTTTTTTGTGTGGCTGTTGATAAAAATAAGACTGCCAACATGATCACCAACATCCGATGACGGATATGGCACAAGAAGAAGAAAAACATCAGATGTTGGGCACTATCTAGATCTGGAAAGGTGTCCATACAAGGTGTGTATGGTAAAGCAACTCAAGATGGCGGCCATGACAGTGTTCTTTCTTTTTTTTATGTACAGAAAATCAAAATGGCGGCTGCAAGACACATAAAAAGAGACATGGCTTCAGTTGTATGGTTGTGATGCCTGGTGGAGCTTCAAAAATGTGCAGGAGTTTTGGCATAGGACGGGGAAGTAGTTGGAGGAAATGTTGGGTTTCAAATTACATCATGTACCAGATTTTTTTTATTAGGAATCTTATCAAAAAATGTAATAAGGACTGAGCTATATTTGATTATACATGTTATCACTGCAGCAAGAATAACATTTGCCCAGAACTGGAAGGAGAAAGACATACCGAGTGAGGATGAAGTAATAAACAAAATTCTCTATATGCACTGAAATGGACAAGCTAACTTTAGAGATGAAAAATAAAGACGAGTCGGGATATTATGCAATTTGGAATAGATTTTACCACTGGTGGGGACAGAAAGGAAGGTCTTGGAAAAGAGTTCTTGAGAGGGTAAATGAGAGTATGAGATGAAAGTAGGCCCAAAGATCTTGCAGAATCTAATATATGAATGAATAAATGCATATATGTATATATCTGAACAAATGTATATAGGAAGGTATATATCAATGTGATATTGACCAAAAGTTATGTCAAACCGGTTTCACCACATTCAATGCTTTTTAATTGTTTTGTATAATAAAAGAAAATAAAAAATAATAATTGTATGGTTGTGACTCCCCATCTTAGTTTTAATAACTCAGCCACCCGCAACGGAGGCCCCCGTAACACTCGGTGCAACTCTCAGGAGTAAAACATCAAGGCCTGCCCACCTGTTTGGTCTTCGGCCAGCCAAAATCTGCCCGTTCGTTGAAGGAAGTAGAAATCCATTGGGGCGATTCATATCTCCACAGCTATAACTTAGTTGCGTTGAAATTTATTTGCTCCAGTTGTTTTCCTTTCCCAATGCTCTAATGGCCTAATTAAGCCCCTTTTCTGTTTTTTTCCTCTCTAGGTCGGGGTAATAGGCAGAAGGGAGATTGTATCTATTGAGAAATAGCCTCAGCAAATCTGCAACAATAGAAGCTGTAAAATGCTTTGGTCTTCCCACAGGATCACTCAAATAAGATTGCTGGGAATTGGAACAAGGCAACAGGCTGTTGGTGGGTCAAAGTGGCCTGCAAATAGATTTTTTTAAAGCTTCTTTTTGCAGGTAGTCCTCGACGTACCCACAGTTCAATTTAGCGACCCTGCGAAGTTACGACGACACTGAAAAATGTGACAGATAACCGTTCTTCACAGTTATGACTGTTGCAGCCTCCGTGACCAAAATTCAGATGCTTGGCCACTGACTCATATTTATGATGGCTGTGGTCATGTGATCCCTTTTTGTGACCATCTGACAAGCAAGGGGGAAGCCAGATTGACTAAACATCCATGTTACTAACTTATCAATGAGTGATTTGCTCAACAACCGCAGCAGGAAAGGTTGTAAAATGGGTCACCTAGCAGCAGAAAATTTGGGCTCAATAGTGCTTGTAAGTCGAGGACTCCCTGCCTTTTACTTTTGGGATGAAGCAGGAAGTCGCTGTGACGCAAGACAAGGGAAGGAAACGCTCCCAGCCTGTTCCAACTCTGGCATCATTTTGCCACCAAATGCCTCACAAGCATTCTTAGAAAATTAAGCAGTGGGTGGCCACCACGCAATGCTTGGTTTGGAAGGATGCCTGCCATGCCCCTGTCGGAGTCTGAATCCGAGGAGGAAGACAAGCAGCGGACAGGGAGTGGGAGTGTGGTTCCGTTGGCTGTGGAGGAAACTGGGGAAGGGCAAAGTCCAGCTGGGCAGAGCAGGGGAGAGGTAGAACAAGGGAGAAGGAGTTCAGAGGAAGACCCAGGCCCACCCCCTCTTCATCCTAGGGCACGTAGGGAAGAACAGAGAAGGGAGCAACGTGAGTTGTGTGGCTTATGGGGGAGGAAAGGGCCCCGATTCCCTTCATTAGCCACAGCTGGGAAGAGAGTTTAAAAGAGATGCATGCTGAGTGCAGCAGCTGCTGGGAGCAAATGTGAGTTTATCTTGTGTTGACTTTAATTATCTGTGTTCCTGGTGTCTTCCCAACCGTGTTGAGTTATTGCTGTGCCTTCATGTCTGGAATTTTTGCTCCTGCCCTGCCAAACTCATTATTTCAGTTTGGCTTGATTGGACTTAAAGTGACTGTTTGTGTTGACCATGTTTTGGACTTGATTCTCTGCAGCCAGAGGCTTTTCCTGGGAGAGTTTTTCTCCAGCCAGAAGGTAACCAGGACATTGGGGGCGAAGTTGGAGCTATTAAAGGGACTCCTGATTATTTGACTGTGTTGCCTTTTTGCCACGCCCTGGGTCATCACAGATGCCCATCTGTCCAGGAGGAAGCAAATCACAAAGATAAACTGAAGGGGTGTAGAACACCTTGGGAGGCCAGGGAGTGAGGACCAGGGCTGGGAATAGTCACAGTTTTTGTGTCTTTGAGGAAATGGCTGATAATTCATATCCTTCAAATCAGTCATGGATTCAAAATACACATAAAGCTGTTGAATAACAAGCATATGACACAATAGAACAAACTCAAGGCCCGCGGGCTGGATCGGATCTGGCCTATGGGGTACTTAAATCTGGCCCACAGGGCTGGCCTAGAAATAGCACAGGACTAGCCCACTGTGCCTCTGGCAGCCAAAACGGGGCAAGGGAGGACTGCGCACGGCCCCCCATGCCCCATTTTTGGCCTGGATATCCTCAGTGGTGGGATTCAAAAAATTTTACTACTAGTTCTGTGGGCGTGGCTTAGCTTGGTGGGTGTGGCTTGGTGGGCGTGGCAGGGGAAGGATACTGCAAAATCCCCATTCCCTCCCCACCCCACTAACCTGCTTTCCAGCTCCGTTCTCCTGTGCAAGGCAATCAGAGAAGACCCAGCCGATCAGCTGCGACTCAATGGGAGGCAGAGAATAGATGGGAGCAGGGCCAGTCAGAGGTGGTATTTGCCGGTTCTCCAAACTACTCATAATTTCTGCTACTGGTTCTCCAGAACTGGTCAGAACCTGCTGAATACCACCTCTGCAGCTGAGGCGCAGCAATCCACTGCTGAGCAAATTAATTAATTAATTAATTAATTAAGTTAGTTAGTTAGTTAGTTAGTTAGTTAGTTAGTTAGTTATTGGTCTTATATTGTGCCCTATCTCCCGAAGGACTCAGGGCGGCTCACATAAAAACACCCAATACAAAAGTTAAAAGAATTAAAAACAAATTAAACTAATTAGACCAAATAAATATTTAAAACCCAACCCACAAAACATTTAAAACAAAAGCCGCCCCCCTTCCCTCAGTCCAGGCCGGTTTGTTCGAATAACCAAGTCTTTAGGCCGCGGCGAAAGGAGCAACAGAATATAGGAGAGGTGCGTGGTAAGAATGGGGGCGGGGCCAGCCAGAGGTTGGATCTGCCAGTTCTCCGAACCAGTCAAAATTTTCGATGCCGGTACGCCAGAACGGGTCAGAACCGGCTGAATACCACCTCTGTTCACGGCCCTATGGATCCGGCCCTCTACAACAAGCCCAGTTTCTCACTGTGATCCCCTTGGGGAAATTACTTGCCTGCACTAAGCCGTGTTTGTTTCCCCCTCCGTGGGAGCAACCTCCAGAGTCTGCTCTTGGCTCCACGTGGAGATACGCCCCGAGAAGAAAGTAGGGCACCGTCCAGAACTCCAAAGGAGATGCCCCGAGGCCCAGGCTGCAAGTCTGAACTGCAAGGGAAACGGGTTTTGCCTTTCTGCTTGTTTTGCAGGCGGGCGCCATGACCATGGTTTTCGTCCAGAAATAGATCAGAGCGAGATTAAAGAAGGCAGTTTCAAAGGAAGGCGGGGGGGGGGGGAAGGGAAGCAGACAAAGAGGCTTCTTTAATTACGACCCGGAGAGGAACCCTAGTCTGTCCTTTGCATGCCACTCCTTACCCTTAGGACGGTCTTCCTTGGCTGGAGAGGAACTCCCACACCGAGCGAGCGAAGGTTAATTGCAAGGGAATACTGGAAGAGGGAGGCATCTGCGGAGAGATGCAACGCTTCTCTTTCTTTCCTGTCTTTCTACCTTTCTCTGTCTCCCGTCTTTTCTTCCTTCCCATCTTCCTTCCTTCCTTCTTTCCTTCCTTCCTTTCTTTTTTTCTTTCCTGTTTCCTTGTTTTCCTTCTTTCCTCCCTTCCCTTCCTTTTGCCCTCCCTCCCTCCTTTCTTTCTTCCCTTCCTTCCTTTTCTTTCTGTCTTTCTTTTTTCTGTCCTCTTCGTCCTTCCCTCTTTTCTTTCTTTTTTCTTCCTGTCTTTCTTCTTTCTGTCCTTTGTCCCTCCTTCCTTTTTTTTCTTTCTCTTTTCTCTTTCTCTCTTTTTGTTCTTTCTCTCTTTCCTTTCTTTCTCTTCTTTCTTTCCTTTCTTTCTCATCTTTCTTTCTTTTCTTAACAAATTTGCACAGAACCAGGTCCTGCAGAATCTTACAGAACCTTACTTCCAAGGGCACAATTTCAGTAAGAGACAGAACTCAGAGGGATCCCACTTATAGTAAGTTTTCAGAAAATGTGTCATTCGTGCTAATAGGCTCATATTGCTGGAATAAAATTAGGGGAAGCCTCCATTGATAAGACTGGAGTTTTCTGAGACCTGAAGGGAGAATATAACAGCAACAGCAACAGAAGAGAAAGCACTGGAGAAAAATCACAAAATGCACAAACCAGCAAAGGTAGTACCAATATACAGCACGAGTCACAAAGAGGGCTGTGAAAATATCTACAGACCCCTCACATCCTGGACCTAAATTGTTTCAACTTCTACTCTCGAAACGATGCTATAGGGCACTGTATACCAGAACAACTGGACACAAGGACAGTTTTTCCCAAATGCCATCACTCTGCTAAACAACTAACTCCCACAACACCAAGGGGCCTTGGTGGTGCAGGCTGCTAAATGCCTAGCACTTAAGTTCCAGCTGCCTGCAATTATTGCAGGCTCGAATCCCACCAGGCTCAAGGTTGACTCAGCCTTCCATCTTCTCGGGGTAGGTAAATTGAGGACCCAAGATTGTTGGGGGCAATAAACTGACTTTGTAAAAATGCCGCTTAGTAATAAGCAGGCATATACAATGGAATGAAGGCTATTGCTGAGCGCATTGGGTTGTGCTCCAAAAAATTGTAAGCTGCCCTGAGTCTTCAGAGAAGGGCGGCATATAAATATGAATTTAAAAAAATTACTTAATAAGACTGTATTACTATTATTCCCCTCATCCTTCCTATTACCTATCTCTTCCCATTTATGATTATAACCGTTACTTGTATCTTTATAATTTATGTTTTTTTTGTTTTCCTAGTATGTTTTGATTGCTTATTAATATCTTATGTATGATTTGATTGCTTATTAGTAACCTATGACTATTACTAAGTGTTGTATCTTATGATTCTTAATGAATGTATTTTATTTTTTCTTATGTACACTGAGAGCTTATGCACCAAAGGCAAATTTCTTGTGTGCATATATTGTGCCAATAAAGAATTCTATTCTATTCTATTCTATTCTATTCTATTCTATTCTATTCTATTGGAATAGACGCCTTAGATGCAATTCCAAAACATCTGGGGCACAAAAGGCAGCTTGAACAGTTGCATCCTGATACAATACCTTTAACACTGCCAGACATCAACATCTGCCTATCCTAGGTCCTTGGGAAGGACTCGATAGGTGGATAAAAATTCAGTCTGAACATCTGGCTGACTGTGCAATCAACCGCAATACCAAGGAATACATAGGAGATTCATACAGAAACTGTTCATTTCATGATAATGTTTGAGAAATCCCTTTGCCATGGAGTAAGGTTTTAAAGAGACTCGGTTAAGTCTTAACAAATCCTACATTGTTACAAGCTCTGTTTTGTCATTGCTGGGAGAAAATTAGGAGAGGCCTCTGTTCATGCAGTTTTGAGCAGGCAGAATAACAAGAACCGAATGGAGGGGGGGGGAAATACATTAAAGCAGAAACTTCCTGCTTTATATTTCAGCCTTGAAAGCACCATCTCTGCTTTCTTCTGCACCAATCCAGAATAAATGCTGCTGCTGCTACTTATCATTATTCCAGGGCCTTGACAATCATGTGTAAGATCAAAAAAAGCCCTTTGTTATTTCCAATGGTTATTTTTCCCTCCATCGGACTTCCAAGACCATCACCTGTTCTGGAAAGAATCTGTCCTCGGAATAAGATGGGTTTCTTTTAATTTCCCACCTATTCTGGGAAGGAAGGCTCGAGTTTACACATGATTTCTACTTCTCTTGCTCATGCTTTTTAGAAGAAAACCACAGTACCTCTGAGAAAGCAGTTTTCCTTACCTCGTCTGGCTCCTTTTCTACACTCTGTTGTCCCTAAAACATTTTTTTAATATTATCTGCTAAAGTTCTTGAATTTATAAGAAAACTACAGAAATTGAGGCAGGAAGGCAGGAAAAAGGAAGGCAGGAAGGATGGAAGGATGGAAGGATGGAAGGAAGGAAGGAAGGAAGGAAGGAAGGAAGGAAGGAAGGAAGGAAGGCAGGAAGGCACGAAGGAAAGAAGGCACGAAGGAAGGAAGGAAGGAAGGAAGGCAGGCAGGCAGGCAGGAAGGCAGGAAAGCAGATTATAATGAGAGGGAGGGAGGGTCCGAGGGAAGTCCTGCCTTAGCACTTGGCCACCACAGGTGCCCCCCCCATACAAGTGACATTGAGCTGGCCACGCCCATCCTGGCCATGCCCCCCCCCCAAGGTCAAACACAATCGTGATGCGGCCCTCAATGAAATTGAGTTTGATGCCCCTGCCCTACACCATTTCTGATGGGCCTTTGTAGTTTTGCAACATCTGGATGTAAAGACCGGCCCTCCCTTCCTTTTCTATAGTTTTTGGAAAAGAGGTTCTCTCTGTCTCCTTACCTTGGGGGAAGAGGGGAGCAAAACAAAGTCGGCGAACTTCAGCCATCCCCAACTGTGAGATCTTTTGCCCATGAGAAGAACAAGGAAGAAAGAGAGAGCGGAAGGACAGTGCATATACAGATAGTCTGTAGATAGCCGTACAGAGGCAGATTCCCCCCCCCTTATTTTCCTCCCCAAAAACTAAGCCTGACCACATAGTTTCATAGCAGCACACAGGATCGAAATGTATATCAAATTGTATATCAACACAGCTACTGTATGCCAAGATTATTAGTGATTAAATCTGAGGCTCATTCACAGCACTGAACACTTGTACGATATATAAACTCTGTCCTACTGTACCCATTTATCCATGTTTATATTTATATGTTCATATGTTATGTTCATGCTTATCCTTGTTTTCTCAGACATGCTTGACAAACAAATAAGATAAAATAAATAAAATAAAATAAAATAAATGTTGAATTTTATCGACCATTTACATTTTTATTCCTGGGAGTTGTCGTAGGGGCCACTGCTTTGCCCGGGGTCCCATAATGCTGTGAAGGCGGCCCTGCTACAGCCCACCCAACACCCCCCCCAAATCATTCCGGAGCGGGCACCCCTTCCTGCTGCACCGCCGCCGTCCCGCTGCACTGTCGTCCCGCTGCAACGGAGCCCCTACCTGCGCTCACACCCGGAGCGCGTCCGCACAGGCGGCAAGCGCGCCGATCCGCTCACCGACGGCGCCTCTTTCGTGAGCGCAGCCGACCTGAGCGGGGCGGGGACCCAGAAAGCCGCCTCCGCTCTTGCTTAGCCTGGTTGGGAGGCGGAAAAGCAGGGCGAGGTGGCCGGTCGCAGAAGCGAAGCCTCAACTGCGTTCCACCCGCGTCTCCCCGCCCCACAAAGACACCCAAAGGCGGGGGTCAGCCTCTCTCTCTCTCTCTCTCTCTCCCTCCCTGAGGGCGGGGCAAGATTCAAACTGCAGGGCTCGGCCAATGAGCGCAGGGGGGAGGCGTTGACGGGGGGGAGTGGAGAGAAGAGAGGTGATCGGAGGCCGCCCCCTCGGCTGCTGCGGCTTCCCCAGCCGGGCGGGCAGCAAAAGATCTGGAGCCACCTTAAGCGGGAGCGAGAGGCGATGACGCCCCCACCCCCACCCCAACCCGGCGGAGGGGGGAAGAGAGAGAGAAAGAGAGAGAGAAACACACCCGGAGCCACCTTAAGCGGGAGCAGAAGCCGAAGGCGCCCCCCACTCCCAACACGCGCGCGCGCGCGCGCGCGCACACACACACACGCGCGCACACACACACACGAGAGAGAGAGAGAGAGAGAGAGAGAGAGAGAGAGAGAGAGAAGCTGAGCAGTCTTCCTCTCCGGCCAAGCGCTTTGGCCTCAAAGGCATCGCCCCGGCTAGTTGTCTCACATACAAACTCACACACACACACACACACAGGACACAAACATACACACGCTGGGCAGTGGTACTGGCTTCTTTTCCAGCCAAGCGCTCCGGGCTCAAAGGCATCGCCCCGGCCAGTTGTCTCACACACACATACACTGGACAAACACACACACAGGACGGACGGACGGACGGACGGACGGACACACACCCCCACACACTGGTCATACACACAGGACACAGACACACACAGGGCAGTGGCACAGGCTTCCTCTCCGGCCAAGCGCTCCGGCCTCAGAGGCATCGCCCCGGCCAGTTGTCACACACACACACACACACGACACATACACATAGGACGCGCGCGCGCGCACTGGACATACACACAGGACGCGCACACACACTGGACATACACACACAAACACACACCAGGGCAGTGGCACGGGCTTTCCGCTCCGGCCAAGAGTCCGGACTCAAACGCATCGCCCCGGCTGGTTGTCTAACACACACACACACACACATACACACAGGACACACACACCGCACACAGACAGACACACAGCGGGCAGTGGCACGGGCTTTCCGCTCCGGCCTCGGAGGCATCGCCCTGGCCAGCTGTCCTGGCCCGGCCCTTGGCTCTCCCGCGCTGCGGCCGGAGGGTTCTGCTGCCCCGGCCCGACGGGGGCTGGAAGGGGCGTCGAAAGCCTCGCCGCTTCCCGGAGTCCCCCAATGGTCGAGTCGCCTTGCCGATCCCTGGGGGGGGGGGCTGCAAAGACCTGGCCATCGGAGAGAAGGGGAGAGCCGCGGGGTCACCGTGCAGCGAGACCGAGGAAGGCAAAGCGGCTTTCTCTCCGGCGTGTGTGTGTGTGTGGATGAGAAACCCACTCGACGGGGCTCCTGTTGGCGGGAAGGATCGATACCCTTCACCCACCCATCCCCCAGGCGGGATGATCCTCCGCCCCGTGGGCTTGCCAAACCATAGCCGGCCCAAGCTCCGGGAAAGATAACAGAGAAGAGATAATCAGAGTTGGAAGGGACCTTGTAGGTCATCTAGTCCAACCCCCTGCCCAAGCGGGAGACCCTACACCATTTCTGACAGATGGCAGTCCAATCTCTTCTTGAAAGCTTCCAGTGATGACGCTCCCACAACTTCTGAAGGCAACTTCTGTTCCATTGGTTGATGTTCTCACTGTCAGAAAGTTTATCCTTATTTCCAGGTTGAATCTCTCCTTGATCCAGTTTCCATCCATTATTCCTTGTCTTTATTCCTTGCATTGATGGAGTGGGCCGTTCCAGGGACCTGGGGGTGTGGGGGCGTGCCTGCTGGACACGGATCTTCTCCTCCCCTGATTCCTTTTCAGGAAGCCCCTCCCGGGACTTTGGCCCCAGCCTCTCCTCCCTAGTTAAGAGGCTGAGCTGGGGCTCCAGGACTCCACAGCTCTGGAGTTGGAGCCACCGCCTTTGGTGCTGCTGCTTTTAAACCCGGTTTTAAATGTAGGTCTGGTTTGTTTTTGGTTTTGGTTGATTTACCTGGGAGGGTTTCAGGGAAGAACTGCAGAGATTCTCAGCCATCCAGGTCAGGGTTGTCCCCCCAAAGGTGCCTTTTTTCAGGAGATAAAGAGGAACCACTTGCCAAGCATCTGAATTCTGTTTGTGTGACCATGATGGGATGCTGCAACTGTCATAAGTGTGAAAAAAATGGCCATTGGTCACTTTTTACAGTGCCGTTGTAACTTTGAACGGTCACTAAATGAACTGTTGTACTTGGAGGACTACCTGGATTAAATTTAGCAGCTGGAACAATAAAATGGTACAATGGGGCAGACCCCAAAGGTGCTTTTTTCAGGAGGCAACTGGACTTCCTTGTTTTTCCTTTTGAAGACATTTCACTTCTCATCCAAGAAGCTTCTTCAGCTCTGACCGGATAGCAATATATTTATTTATTTATTTATTTATTTTAACTTGTATGCCGCCCTTTCTCCCTAGGGACTCAGGGCGGCTCACAGTTTAAAATCCCAATACAATAAATTAATTAAAAAATAATTAAATGGCGAGTCTAATAACTCTAAAGCCATAAAAAATACAATTAAAATCCCTTAAAAAAAACCCACCCCGACCCATTTCAGTCCAGGCCGGCCTGCTGAAACGGCCAAGTCTTTTTAGACTTATATACCGCTTCACAGTACTCTACAGCCCTCTCTAAGCAGTTTACAGAGTCAGCCTGTTGCCCCCAACAATCTGGGTCCTCATTTTACCCACCTCAGAAGGACAGAAGGCTGAGTCAACCTTGAGCCTGGTGAGATTCAAACTGCCAAATTGCAGGCAGCCGGCAGGCAGCAGAAGTAGCCTGCAGTACTGCACTCTCACCACTGCGCCACAGAGGATGGTGGGGGAATGGAAGGATTTATATTCCTTGCAGACAGCTGGTCATCTGCATCCTTTTAGAGGGTTGTTGAAGCACTTGGAGGTTTATCTGTGTTCTTGGGATCAGGGGTCACCAACCTTTTGGACCTCAGGGACCACCAAACTCATAATTTTAAATCCCTCGGATCAGAGACACTGGGAAAATCCCCAAAAAAAGTCTGCGGGAAAATTGTCCACCCCATTTTCCTACCGATCCATCATTCTTTATTTGGGGTCGCAGGATACCATCTCCAGCTCCGTTCTCGGGGGGAGAGAGAGAGAGAGACTTTTGGCTTCATGCAAGGAAAGCAGCAGAAGCCTTTCTTTCTCTCCCCCAAACTCCACCAGAAATGAGTCTTCATGAGACTTGTCACACCGGCACAGCCTCTTGGAGCAGGATGCCTTGCAGGGTCCCAAAGACTCGTTTCTGGAGTCTGTGGGAGAGAAAGAAAGACTTTTGCTGCTTTCCTTGCATGCAGCCAACAGCAGAAGAAAGAAGCAGAAAGAAGCAGCCTGATGGCCAGGCGAGGCGTGTGGGGCAAATCCCCCACTCTGCCTTTTCATCTCTCCCCTCACTACCTCGTGTTGTTCGCAATGCAAACAACACAAGCCTTGTGTTCCCACGGCCATGTAGGCGGCGCAGCCTTGTGTTCCCATGCAGTCCAGATTAATTGCTTTGGGGGTGCTTTGGGGGTGACATTTCTCTGCAGACCACCAAAATGTTCTCATGGAGCACCAGTGGTCCTCAGCCCTCTGGTTGGCGACCACTACTGAGGATCACCTGTGCTTCAAGGACCCTCTAAAAGGATGCAAATGACCAGCTGTCTGCAAGGAATATAAATCCTTCCATTCCCCACTATCCAGTCAGAGCGTGGGGGAGCAGTCCAGTTGCCTCCTAAGAAACAGCACATTTGGGACTTTCAGGGAAGACCTGATCTTTTCTGAAGGAAGACGGTGGGCTCTTGATTCAGTTCTGGCCTTCCTGCCAGTAACAAGGTGGGGGTGGAGAGGGGGGCAATTGAGGCTTCCATCTTGACTTTTCTGACTTCCTCCTGCCAGCTCCCTTGTCGCCAAGGCGACTCTGCAGCCTCCCTTTCATTATCCTGGGTGGAAGGAAAGGCGGGCTGGTGAGCCGGATGGAAAAAAAGCCAAGGACACACAAATGTTACGGGATCAAAGGCTTGCAAAATGTCATTATTGTCAACATCTATGTCATCAAAGCAGCAGCTACAGGGACAACGCCCCAGAGTTGAGCAGAGTTCCTCAACTTGGCCATTTTAAGACGTGTAGACTTTTAACTCCCAGAACTCCCCAGCCAGCACACAGGTTGTCCTCAACTTACAATCATTCCTTTATTTAGTGACCGTTTGAAGTTACAACAGCACTGAAAACAGGGACTTATGACCAGTATGAGCCATGGTGGCGCAGTGGCTAGAGTGCAGTAATGCAGGCTACTTCTGCTGACTGCCGGCTGCCTGCAATTTGGCAGATCGAATCCCACCAGGCTCCAGGTTGACTCAGCCTTCCATCCTTCCGAGGTGGGGTAAAATGAGGAGCCAGATTATTGGGGGCAAGAGGCTGACTCCACTGGTCCAGAATTTGACAGTGGGGATAGTTATGGGTGCATCTCAGTACCCCCTATTGCACCATTGCTCCACAAGCTTATGTTGGGTTACCTGCAGCTCCTGGGTGCAATTCAAGGTAGTGGCCATCTCCTATAAAGCTCATCGATGGCACAGGGCCAAATTATTGGCAGAACTGCTCTCTCCACTTGTGTGATTTGGCAGGGTGGGCCTGCTCCAGATCCCATCTGCCAAGATCCCCGAAGCGGCCTTTCTCGGTCACGTCACTTGAACCTGACACACGCACGCACACACACACGCACACACCCCAAGGACATTTGTCCTTAAGTCGATGGCGTTGCATAAGTCCTTGGAAACCTGGCTGCTCCCTCTGACGTGGACCTGCAGGTTAGATGAGCTTGTCATTGTGGCTTTTTCTTGGCACGAGTGTGGCTGTGTGATATGCGATAGGTTGTCCTTGGGTGCCCCTGTGCTATTATTGTGTCACTATTGTTTATTATGCTTGTTTTGTTGGTTTTAATCCTGCGTGCACCGCCCCAACTCATGGTTGTAAGATGAGCGGCCGCAATACATGGATAAAATAACAAACAAGCAAACATTGTTCAGCCAGGAGAGCGCCTGACCTGTTCTGTCCTGAACCCAAACTAGAAGTAGTCCAATAACCCACTTCTTCTGGGTGCTGAAAGGGAAGGTTGGGTGGTTATCCAACACTGTTGAACCTCTATTCTGAAGGGGACACACACCTATTTTTACGGCTGCTGGTTGATTACTTTCCCATGAAGTAATGCTGATGTCCAACCAAATCCAAGCGGCCATCAAGCCATGCCAACAAAGGATTAAAACCAACAGAACAAGTATAATAAACAATAGTGGCATGATAATAGCCCAGGGACACCTGAGGACAACTTCCCCACTTAACCTTATAGAATTCTTTGTTGGCCAAGTGTGATTGGACACCCAAGGAATTTGTCTTTGGAGACTGGTAATGGGAAGGATGAGAAGAAGAATAGTAATACAGTCTTAGTGAATAATTTGACAGTGTTGTGGGAGTTAGTTGTTTAGCAGAGGGATGGCACGGGAGGGAAAAACTGTCCTTGTGTCTAGTTGTTCTGGCATGCAGTGTGTCGTTTTGAGGGCAGAAGTTGAAACAATTTATGTCTAGGATGTGAGGAGTGTGTACAGGGGTGGCCTTCAAAAATTTTAGCAACGGGTTCTCTGCCAGGTTGCTGGGTGGGCGTGGCCATGGTGGGCGTGGCCTAGTTGGCCTCCTGCCCCATGGTGGGGAGGACATTTTTGCTCTCCCTGGACTCTGGAGCCTTCAGGAAGGCAAAATGGCCTCCCCAGGCTCCTGAGGCTCTCTTGGAAGCCGGAAATGGGCCCATTTCCGGCCTTCCTGAGCTTCCGGTAGGCCCATTTTTCGCCCTCCCTGAGCCTCCGCATGTGCCCTGCACTTACCTGCATCCAAAACGGGCTGCGTGGAGACTCCTGGGAGGGGCGGGGAGAGGTGGGCAGGGCCAGCCAGGAGTGGGATTTGAGGGTTCTCCAATCTGCGCAGAATCTTAGCTAGGGGCTCTCCCGAACCCCTGCAGACCCCCAGCTGCCCACCCCTGAGCCTGTAGATATTTTCACAGTCCTCTTTTCAGAGTTTTTTTTTTCACAGTCATGGCAAGAAAAAGCCACAATGGCCAAGTCTTCCTCCCCCTCCCTGGGTGCTCGCTCAAGAACCAGACCAGGCAGAGGTCCAAAGAACAAGTAATAGGAGAAACAAGGCATTATCCCATTGTTTTCCCTCAAAAAAAACCAACCACAGGCCAAAATAGTCCCAGATAATGCAATTAAATGAGACCCAAGTTGCCATCAAGACTCTGCCATGTGGAGGCAAGATTGCACTGGGTCTGAGTGACTTGACCAGCAAAATATCCCCTGCGGGATATCTACGGGAGACCCTGCTGCCAGCGACTGTTTCCCATTGTCCTGTGCACTTTCACAGACAAGGCCTCCTCGGGGTTCTGTCAGCCAGACAATGTCGGCTGGCGACCCCTAGGAGTAGGGCCTTCTCTGTGGTAGCACCACCCTATGGAACTAACCACCCCTGGAGCTTTGGGTGGCCCCTGACCTCCAGTCTTTCCATCGGGGCCTAAAAACATGGTTGTTCCAACTCGACCTGGACTGAGGGAGGGGTATGTGGAGTTTTAATGATTGTTTTTAAATGTTTTAAACTATTATTGGGTTTCTTATTCGATTTAATCTCTTTTTAATTGTATATTTGTCTTGTTTTTATTGTATGCCACCTTGAGTCCTTAGGGAGATGGGGCGGCTTAGAAATCCAATCAATCAATCAATCAATCAATATGCCAACTGGCCACACCAGCCAAGTGCAAGATCATAAGTCACTTTAAAGCAAAGTTGCTAGATGACAGTCCACAAACACAACAAAGGGAAGTCGGGGCAGTCTGCTTCCCTATCACCACAATGTTGGCCTGAACATGGGGCCAGGCAATGTATTAAGTCTGGTTCCTTCTGTTGGTGAACACACCCAGTATAAGTTGCTTGTGGATGGCATCTCTCAGTGTCATAAAGACAAGAGACCAATGTGTACAGTTGAACTAATTCTGTAAATCCTGGCTTCTTTGTTGAGCCAACACAACCATTGCACGTTTCCCATCTCTGGCTGGTGGAAAATTTTGATGCTGTTTTTTTCAGCCCTGTTGCCCAGAAGCAGCTCAGGAGCTGAGGTTTAGATATAGGATCTCAAGGGTCCCCTACTTTTGGAGAAATGAAAATTGAGGAGGAAGAAACTGAACACTTTTTAACACATGACTTATTTTATCAATGGCTAACTAGTAGCAACAGAAGTTAGAAACTTGGAAGCATAAGCAATAATAGGAGCCCCTGTGGTGCAGTGGTTAGAGTGCAGTACTGCAAGCTACTTCTGCAGCCAGCTGCCTACAATTTGACAGTTCAAATCCCACCAGGCTCAAGATTGACTCAGTCTTCCATCCTTCCGAGGTGGGTAAAATGAGGACCCAGATTGTTGGGGGGCAAGAGGCCGACTCTGTAAACCACTTAGAGAGGGCTGTAAGGCACTATAAAGCAGTATATAAGTCTAAGTGCTAGTGTTATAAGAGAATGATCCATTACACAAGGAAGGTGTATTAAATTGGATAAGCAAATATTATGTGATCAGTATTAATGCTATGACTATCATCATGATAGCTATTTCTCAAAAACAATTGTACTCAGACAACACACTGTTTATATAAAAATGGAACTTTTTTATATTAAATAAAAACGTTTTAAAACATTAAAAAAATGTTTGCAACTCCATAGATAGGCTTGTTCTATGCTGTTCCTGGACGATGAGTCTCATGAATTTATTCATCCTTCAGTACCTTTCACCCATGTAGGAAGAAAACCCGGGAAGAGATTTCAAGTATTCTTGTGAACTTATTATGCCGACTCCAACATCATTCTTTCTTCGCCCTGTGGCAAGATTTCGGCATATGCTTTTTTTTTCTGTTTTTTTTTCCCAAGTTTTTTCTCACTCGGAATTCCGCTATGGATGTTATTCGTATTTGGTAACCAGAAGGAGAAACGTCTCTTCAAGTAAAGGCCTGCGGAGTGGGAGACTGTGCACAAGAATCAGGCTCCCTTTTTTCCTGCACACACGCGCACACACACACGCAGGTGAATAACACAGGAGATCAGAAGCGGGGGCTGGGGCTGGGGTGGACTGAACCATTTCAGCCTTTCGAGAGGGGGGAATGCCATCGCTTGGAAGGCCAGCCTGCTCGGTGAAACCTTTCCAAGCGGTGGTTTGTGGTTTTGTTTTTTGTTTTTTTGCATTTTACATAACGCAACAATTAAAGGTGTATCCGCGCCTGTGCAAGTACGCATGTGCGCGCGCACACGCGCGCACACACACAGACACACTCCCAACACCCCCTGCAAGCAGAAGCACAAAAGTCCACGATTACATCACTTGCAGAACCGCTCTGCTCTGCGGCTGGGCTGCCGCCTTCCCTGCAGGCTTCAAAAGAGGAGTTTCGTAGCGCTGCCTTCCTTCCCACCGCAAGATTTCAACCTGCCGGCCCAAGCCAGAAGTGTCCCCAAACCCCCCAAAATCTGGCCTTGTTTTTTTTTCCCTTTGGAATAGAGAAAAACAGCAAAGGGTTTGGAGAAGTGGGAAAAGGCGGCTGGCTTAGCTGGGCCCTTAAAAAAACCAACTCTGCAAGGAGATCCTCGGTGTGACATTTTAGACCTCTCGGGTTACCCTACAACTAGCCCCCCCCCCCGAATCTCTCCTCTCTAATAAGAGGTCGGGCTGAGGTTACAGAAGAGTGTGAAGGTTGCAATTTGTGGTTATTAGCAGGCAACAAGCCATCCAGAAGCCTATAGAGAGGGAACCCATGTCAATTCTCTTTTAAACTTGACTTTTCACTCGGTGTCACGTCATTTGTTTCTCTCCCCTGCAGTAAATCTCTTCATAAAGCAGGAGGTGCAGTTTCCTTCATTTAGGGTTCAAACAAATAAAAATTTTAAAAAAGCAAAAAAGATAAAGAGTAGCTTTGCTGCTTGTTTTTGTTAGGCTTTGTATTTCCAAAACAGGAAGTTTCTTTCTCTCTCTCTCTCTCTCCTTCTCTGAAGGAGGTGGGAGGGGGAAAGGGGCCAGCAAGATTGTGCATTACCTACAGGTGCAAAAAGGCTCCTTCTAGCCACATTTCTCTTCTTGATCCTCCCTGCTATTGTGGCAAATTTGACCTTTTGGGGTGCCGCAGGATGTGACGTTATTTCAGAAGTGGGGTGCCTTTACACATGGCAACTTCAGCAGGCACAAAATGCAGCACTGATGTTGGGCCTAAGATACACATTCTGGGCCACTGCTTTCCACTGCAAAACCTGTTTGTAAGCTGAAGGGGTTTGTTTGTTTTTTTAATAACTTACAACATCTCATTAAAATCTCTCTCCCACACTCCTGCCCCATGCGAAAAGGCTAACAAGGAACACTTGTGGAAATCGGCATGGTTAGGCACCAAAACTTCCCATGGAATTGGTTTAGACACTATCCCACAAGCCTACTTTAGCCTGGGCACACTGGCTGTGCATTATGGAATTTAAAGTCCAGCACATCAGAATGGTGCCCGTTTGGGGAACCCTCAGGCTGGGCCGCTACTCTCTTGCATTAACAATACCCTGATTTTGCATGAGCTGCCAATGGCAGTAAACAATGACAACAATGCTTTTACCCACTTCATTTCTGCATGCAAAGAGCGAGCCTTACACTCCTTAGAAGGGCCATACAGGTAGTCCTTGACATACAACAGTTCATTTAGTGACTAAAGTTACAACGGCACTGAAAACAAGTGCCTTATGACTGTTTTTTGTTTGTATCAGCTACTAGCATCCCGTTCAAAGAACCTTCTAATCCGACTTTCCAGAATATTAGAGTTCTACAGCAGTCAATGAATTATGAGTTAATTCACACAACTACCACGCCAAATTTAGTTATAAGGACATGAGCAAACCAAGACCATTTTTCCTCAGAAGGTGTATTTTAAGTATTTATTTGTATCCCACCTTTATTATTTTTACAAACAAACCAAGGTAGCAAACAGACCCACTTGTTAAAGTGGTTGCAGCCCACCACTGGTGTAGGGTCTCCTGCTTGGGTGGAGGGTTGGACTAGAACAGGGGTTGCCAACCTTTTGGACCTCAGAGACCACCAAACTCATAATTTTAAATCCCGCAGACCAGAGACCCTGGGAAAATCCCCCAAAAAGTCTGCAGGAAAATTCCCCACCCCATTTTCCTACTGATCCATCATTCTTTATTTGGGATTGCAGGATACCGTCTCCAGCTCCATTCTCAAGGGGGGAGAGAGAGAGACTTTTGGCTTCATGCAAGGAAAGCAGCAGAAGCAGCAGAAGTCTTTTTTCTCCCAAACTCCGCCAGAAATGAGTCTTTGTGAGACTTGTCGCGCTGGCACAGCCTCTTGAGAGCAGGATGCCTTGCAGGGTCCCAAAGACTCATTTCTGGCGGAGTTTGGGGGAGAGAAAGGAAGACTTCTGCTGCTTTCCTTGCGTGCAGCCAAAAGCAGAAGTGGAAAGAAGCAGCCCTGGTGGCCAGGCCAGGTGCATGGGGTGAGTGGGGCAAGTTCTCCCGCTCCGCCCTTTCCCCTCTCCCCTCAGTACCTTGTGTTTGCAATGCAAGCGACTCAAGCCTTGTGTACATGCAGACCATGTGGGCAGCACAGCCTTGTGTTCCCACACAGCCTGGATTAATTGCTTTGGGGGATGCGTGGGGGGGACATTTCTCTGCAGACCATCAAAATTTTCTCGCGGACCACCAGTGGTCCCCAGCCCACTGGTTGGCAACCACTGGACTAGAAGACCCATAAAGTCCCTTCCAACTCTGTTAATGTTAGACTCGAGTTTGGAAAAAAAACAGCCAGAGTTCTCAACTTACAATTATTCATTTAGCAACCAAAGTGATAATGACAGCAATTTTTCACACACCTTTGCAGCATCCCCATGGTCATGTAATCCAAATTCAGAGGCTTGGCAACTGGTTCATACTTACGACAGGCGCAGTGTCTCTCTGGGCTCATATGATCCACATTTGTGACCTTCTGACAACCAAAGTCAATGGGGAAACCAGATTCCACTTATTAACAACCGTGTTATTAATTTAACAGTTGCAGTGATTCTTGTCACTGTGGCCCCCCAAAAAATATGTTGTAAAATGGGTCAAAATTCAACTTTTTTGCTTAGCCATGGAAAATTTGGGCTCTGTTGCATTCATAAACCAAGGATTACCTTTAAATATTTGGAAAGCAAGCAAATAGTTCCAATGGGTTTTATAAAACACACAAAGACAGTTTATTTGTTTATATATGGCAGTCGTCTTTATTGATTGCTTGATGTAAAACAGTATTACTTGGCAACTGGTTTTTTTTTTTTTGCACATTACAAAAGGAAAAAAAATTGAACTGGCTCAGTCTGCAATCATTTTAAGCACAGCCATATTAATTAACAAAAACAAAACTCCCCATGGAGGCTAACAACAACAACAAAAATCCCTTACCAAATAGAGCATTTACAAATGCACAAAAACCACACGCCACTTTGGCTTTCTGGGAAAATATCTTCTAGATTTAAAAAAATCTTTTAACATAAATAAGTTAGTATAATTTCTCAGTGTCTTTACAGTTATGTACACAGGTACATTTCAAAACTTTTTTTTTTTCAAAACACAAAAAAACCCACCCAGAAAATGTAAAAAAAAAATACTGTTTCATTTACCCACTTAATGAAGGGCCAGAAAAATGAGTAAATAAAGAGACTGGATGTCAAGAATTTATTAATTTCTTCTCTATGCTCTGTATGTTGTTGGGCAGGACTTTTAAAAAGTAAGGAGGCGAAAAAAAGGCCTGTATGAGAAAATGCCCCTGAAGAGTTCCTCTTTTGCAGCTCCACTGAGAGAACTGAGCCTCCTACACAAAACTTTTGCCCTGTGATCTCAAAGCATCTTACACCACCTCAGAAATCAGGTACTTCCCCAAAGCTCCTGTCTCTTCCAGCGAGGTCATCGCAGGCAAACATTTCCCAGATTGTGTCCTTGACACATAAAATTTCACCAGCAGATTCATTAACCTGCTGGAAAACTATGATTAAATGCTAATTTCTTTTTTATTACTTTGGACTTTCACACACACACACAAAAGTGGGGGGGGGGACAATGTTCCTTTAATGAACACGTCTGCTTTCGTCCTGGGGTTTGGAAGCAGATTTTTGAACCCATCACCTTTTATTAGGTCTACCCTTTCACAAAACAAACAAAATCCCTCCCCAAAACTCCTTTCTCCCCCCCACCACCACCACCAAAGAGGGGAGAAAGGTTTATGTGCTACATAATGTAAAAACTATTTACACAGGTAGTACAAAGAAGCAAATGAGGAAAACCTAATTGCAGAATGCTACATCCATTGCTTTAAGAAGCAGGCTCTTTTAAGACAGCCTGGTTTAGTGTTATTCAATTGCAGGTTGTTTCAGTGCTTTAAGGCGTTCCCTGTCCCATGGAGAATCAGTTGATATGTTTTCTTCCTTTCGTTCATTTATTCATACATGTCCAGGTACATACATGAATACGAGCGCTGGATCTTCTCTGCTTCACTGTGCCTCCTCCAGATATAAAGAAACAAATATTCTTAATTCTGAAATGAAGGAAGAGAAAAGGTATCAATTGCCCAGGGTTCCAATTCCTTGCTTTGTTATTTTTAGAGTGTTACGGTTTTATCAAATTTCTACAACATCCATCTCACCTAAGTAACTCAAGGCAGTTCACAAACATACCGTGTTTCCCCGAAAATAAGACTCTTATATTTTTTTTGGCTCCCAAAAACACACTAGGTCTTATTTTCGGGGTAGGTCTTATATATTTATGGTGCCAAATAGTGGGTGTGAGTGTGTATAGGGGGTGTTTCGCAGGTGCACGGTTGCTCCCTGAAAAGTCTTCCTGGAACAGGAGATTTACACTAGGTCTTATTTTCGGGGTAGGTCTTATATTAGGGCAGGTTTAGAAAATAGTGCTAGGTCTTACTTTCGGGGTAGGTCTTATTTTCGGGGAAACACGGTATATATAAATAAATGAAGCCTGCTGCCAAAATATCCTGTGGGTCTACAGGTACCCTTTTAAAAATGTATTATTTCTGTATACATGATTACATAATTACATCAAATGTATTATTATTTTCCTCACAACAACCTTGTGAGGTGGGTTGGGCTGACAGACAGGGGATTGGGCCAAAGTTACCCAGCCGGCTAAAGCAGGACTAGAACTTACAATCTCCTGGTTTGTAGCCTGGTGCTCTCACCACTAGACCAAACTGGCTCTAATCACCAACTGACAGGCAGCATTCAAATCAGCCTCACCAGTCAAGTCTGGTTTCTATTATGCCAACTTTTTAGGATCCTGTTTTCTAGTTAAAAGGATGTTTTTGGCTTGTCAAGAAAACCTGCAGGTTCTACCATTTTCATCACTACATACAGACACAACTGGCTTGGTTTGTTTTCCAAATTAGTCATGGTACGTATGCACACACACACACACACAAAATACAATAATCCAAATGATCCGTTTACTCAACACTTTTGAGCCACAAGTCTAACCAAGATTAGCATTAACTAAACCTAGCCTGCTGCACGAATTCTTCTAAATATGTTGCGTTCTGCCAACAGTCAATAGTTTTGGTTTTGATTCTCTCTCTCTCTCTCTCCTAAGAGATTTTATAATCTCACCAGACAAAAACAAGACAACCCCACCAACAAAGGTTTCATAACATACTTCTTGACTAAAGGAGGGATTCAGCTAATCTGCCCCAACCAGATTTCAGACTGAAAGATGACAGAATTAACCACAAATAGGAAACTGCTTAGATGTAGTGAGACAAGGCTAAATTTTGTGCTACCCTGTTATTTTCTGGGAGGTGTTCAAAAGACAGATACCAAACCTCATTTTGGCACCCCCTCCCTCCCTCTTTCTCTCTCTCTCTCCTGTGATTGGTCCACCCAAACACTTTCATTTCCCTTTCAAATGTTCAAGTAAACAGTTAGTAGTAGTTAACTTGAACACGTGTCCTCTTTCATCCCAACGGCATCCCGAGTATCTACTTTCAAGCTGAAAGCTAATTTCCAAATTTTATTAATTTGGAAATCAGGTCTGCCAAGATTCTTAACCATTCCTGCTATGGAAAAGTCTATCCAGAATGCCTGTCCTTAATTAATTTCTGCGCGCCTTTGAGCTATTCCCTTAACTGCCACTAAGAATATAGTCCAAATATGTTGTTTGCTATTCATTTCCACAGAAAGCTTTGTATCTCTAGGTAGAACAGAGCCTGGACATTTCAATTGATGTACCAATTGTTTATAATGCACAGCAGTTAAGGGAAAAAATATTTTAAAAAAACCTTTCTTGTGCATGAATTTTAGTATTTTCATTTTTTTTAAAGCAAAGAAAGTAAAGTAAAAGTTCTTTACTTAAAATGTAAAGAAAACTTAAAAATAAGTCTACATTGCCACTTTACTAAAAACTATACTGCATTATATCCTAGTCAAATGTATTCAGAAATAAAATCCATAGTGTTCAAGGAGAGTTTTTAAGCCAGCAAACACAAGCTTATCATCTATAGTAGAATTACTGCTCATTTTCTTCAAAAAGCCACTTCTTTACTCAGTAGAGTAAGTCTGAATTTGACAAGTTGCTTTAAAAAAATCACACAAAACTCCATTTCTTAGCCAATGACACTGCATGTACCGATTTGCCAAACAAACTGAATGGATACAAAACTATACAAAATACTGCAGCATTTTTTTTCTTCTAAACAGAAAACCCACCTCTACAACCACCAATTTACGTCTGACACAGCTTCGGAGTGGATGTCTTCTTCTTGGGCGTTTGTTCCTCCGAGTTGGCCATGGGTGGATCTTCAGAAGGACCTTCAGAAATTTCTTCAGTTGTGTTGGCTCTTTTGCTTTGAGGAGAGGAATCTATAGAGGGAAGGATTCAGGAGGGGAAAAAATAGGGAAGGAGGATATTAAAAAGATCGATACCAAATCAGCACTAAAGAAGGGCAGGAAAATAGCATCACTTCGGAAGGGAATTCCTGAATCATCTGCCATTGGCATAAAATATACATAAGTGTATCCAGACTAAGAATATCAGAATTGTGAAGAGGAGCCTCTCATGGTTAGGAATATCTGAAACCAGGCCTGTTTTGAGAGCCAGGAGAAGGGGGGGGGGGGAAACAGTAGGTTAAGGGAATCCCACAGCCAAGCCAAGCCAAGCCGCCTCACAGGGTTGTTGTGGTGGTGGTGGGGAAAATGAGGAGGAGGAAAATACATTGGATGTGTTTGCCGTCTGTCTTGAGTTCTCGGTACAAATAATAACGGCGGGCAATAAACAAACAAACAAATAAATAATAAATAAAACCTCGCAAAAAGATCAAGATCTGGTCTGTGCGACCTGCAGGCCGGGCAGTCCAGTTAATTCCCTCCCATAAGCTTCTCGGTCGATCTCTGGGAAATCGACGGGCCCCGGTTGGCTCGCTGCACTCTCCGGAGAGGGAGATCCAGAGGAGGCAGAACAGCTCCCGGTCGAGCCCCGGCGAGAGGAAAAGCCCCAAATTGACCGGGGATTCGCTTCCAAGCAAGCCTGGCTCGGGCGTCAAAGGGCAAAAGGCGATCGTCTTCAACCCTTCAAACGGCCGGAGAAGGATTATCAGAAAAGCTGGGGAAATGGGTTTTTTCCCTCTCTCTCCTGAACGGAGCCTTCGTGTGGCGGAGCAGCCCACCCGGGCGGCGGCGGAGCTCCTTCCGAGGGGTCTCCGCGGGACCAGGGCAGAAGAGAGCCAGGAAGGTATATTACCATCCGCGGCAGGTCGCTTCCTCGGGCCGGAGCTCAGGGTTAGCGCCGCGGCCCCGTCCTGCTGGGGCTCCGTTTCGGGTTCTTGCTCTGCCGGTGCCTGAGCGCAGCGAAGCCCCCTGGGCGGCGAGCGGTCTCCGTTGAGCTCTAGGCGCCGCTCCCGGCCGTCAGCCTTGGGCCGGGCCCCGCCGAGCCGCGGGGGGCGGCTGTAGAAGTCGGGCAGCGCCGCCCTGTCCAGCGCCTGCCACTCGAAGCGGCCCTCCAGGGGTTGCCCGCGCCGAAAGTCGAAGTTCCACCGCCTCCGGCTGGCCTCTTCCAGGTGGCGGCTCTGCTCCTGCCACTCGCGCGCCAGCTCCTGGCGGTCGACGGGGCCGAAGAGGCAGCGGCACGCCGAGGGCTTGGGGGCGTCCGCCGGCCGGCCCTCCATCCGCTCCAGGGTCGGGCTCCCATTCGAGACACGCACTTTCGACATGGCCCGCCGCGCAGCCGGCCGCGGCGCTAAGGCGGCGGGTGAGGAGGTGCTCGGCGTCCCGCTCGGGGAGAAGGCGGCGGCGGCGGCGGGCGGCCTTTCCGCTGGACCCAGGCGAGGAAGCGCTTCCCAGGCGGACAGCGCGCAGCAACCCTGCTGGCCGGAGCCTCGCATAAGCTGAGGTCGGGGAGGCGGGCAGCGGGGCGCCCGGCGACGGAGCACCGAGCGCGGTTCCGAAAACCCCAGCCGCGCGGGGGCCACTGAGGAGCGGCCGCTGCTGCCGGAGCGCTCTCCGCAGGTTCGGGAGCCGCCGCTGCCGCCGCCGCCTCTGCAGACGACGACGAGGAGGAGAGAAAAGCGCCGGCCAGACGCCCGAGCCCGGCGGGGAGGCGGAGGACCTGTTTTTGCTCCGGACGGCGGGCGGAAGAAGCTGAGCCGGAGCTCCCGCGGCTAGGAAGGAGCCCCGAAGAAGGAGGGAGGGAGGGCGCCTTCTCCGGCCCCCCTGCCCAATATGGCGATTGAAAGGAGGCTGACGGAGAGGCGAATGATTGACACAGCTCGTCTATTTAAATAGAGGCGGCGCGCCATTGGCCCCGCGAGTGGGCGCCGCCCCGGCGCAACGCTCGGCGCTCGCTCCCGCCCAGACGGCTTTAAAGGTGGCGCGGGAGGCGCGGGGGCGCGCGCGCGCCGGAGCCGCCCAGGGCTGCCCTCTCCTGGCAGGCCGCCGGCCGGCTGGCCGGCCGGCCGGGTTTAAACCAGCGGGGCCCAGTCGGGAAGCTTCCGTCGCCGGCCGGCGGCCTTCGGCTGGTCGCTCTGGGTCAGCCCACGGTCCCGAGGGGGCCTGTTCGGGTTTTTTTGGGAGGGGAGCAGAAGCGAAGGAGCCGGGGAGGGGCGGGGGCGGCGGCTTCTGGCGCTCTTCGCCCTTCCCGGCGCTGCGGTCGGCAAAAGCAGGTGGGTGAGACAGAGGAGGGCTCGGTCTCAGAGCTGGGAGCGGCCCCCTTGGAGCCTCATCTCCTCATCCGTGGACCCAGTTACTGTCTGCCTGCCCCGGCCTGTGTAAGGGCCACAGAACAGCCCTTTCCAGGGGAGGCTGCCTGCTTCGTCTCTGCGCGATTCCCGCTTCGGTTTCCCTACCGATTCTGCACGGCTTCTGTTGCTTGACGTTTGTAACCTATGTGCTCTGTATAACGGTAGATTTTTGTGTCGCTTCTTTGTTTTTCTCTTTAAGGATTTTTTCCCCCTCTTCTTAAGCTGTGATTGGTGGCTTAGCATCGTGTGAACCTAGAAAACCAGCCTAAACTGTCTTTAAGGCATCTGCCAAGGGAATACGGTTTCTAACTTGCTTCTCCTTCATCTAAGCCAGGATGAAACTAAGATCTTCTCGGTACAAGGAAGCCAGAAGGAAACTGCATGTCACCTGGCCCTCCCCAGCCCCCCTTTTGCATGTCTGGATCCAGTCCTAGCAGATGGAAGAAAGGAGAGAGAGTCCCAGTTACATTATTGCTTGCCACAAAGTCCCTCTTTCTTTAATGGGGATACCTTATTTCAATCTGTAGAAACAGATGCCAGAGAGGGTTACTTTGGGAGAAGAAGCTGATCAGAAAGTCTCTGTGTACATCCAGGTATTCCTTTTACACCTAAGTAGAGACATGCGCATGACTTGGGAGTGTGGTTCAGCCAACCTTTAGTTGCTTTCGGCAGAGGTTCAACTTGGTCTTTAGACTTGTGGACCTCAACTCCCAGAAGTCTCCTGGCTGGCTGGAGAATTCTGGGAGTTGCAGTCCACAAGTCTTAAAGTTGCCAAGTTTGGGGATCCCTGCTTTTGGGTTTCATCTGTTGAACCCCAGTTAAGTCTTGACAAATGCTAGATGACAGTTTCTAGGTGTCAAGTGATGGACAGTTTCTGCCTTTCAGGATCAGCCATCAACATGAAAGGAACTAGCAGGTAAGAAATACCATAAACTAGCATTTGATAGAGCAGTAAGTAGACCTTGGTAAAAAAATATTCAAGTGCCAAGATATGTGTTAATGACTGTAGTTCTGGGTTCAACAGCAGTCGTAAGTTGAGGAGATGTACACAGATTTGTAAGGCCATTAGAAAGTTGCTTTTTAAACAGGAGTCTCCAATCTTGGCAACTTTAAAGCCTGGTGGATTTCAACTCGCAGAATTCCCCAGCCAGCTGCCTGGGGAATTCTGGGAGTTGAAGTCCACCAGGCTTAAAGTTGCCAAGATTGGAGACCCCCATTTTATCTACTTGGACTTGCAAACATTTGGATAACTGCTAGATGGCAGAAGAATATTGGGGTTCATGTGGCCCTGCACTGCCCCCTCAAGGTCATCCCAGTGCTTGCAGCCAATCTTTTAGGGCAGCCCTTTCAAGAGGTTGATGATTTTCAAATAATTAACAATGCTGTGTTTTTTTCCCCACATTTTTTTTAAATTTTGCCACAGTTCTGTATTCTACCTGCAGCTGAAGCCTGTAATGATGGTTTTCTAACCTTTTTAAGAGAGCCCTGGGGGTAAGAAGTCTTCAGAAGGCCTGGGGTAAAATATTACATTCCTGTCTCTGGACAGACATCGGCAGAATATGGAGGCCTTAACCACGTTCATTCCAGCTGCAGAACCATGCAAGGGAAAAGGTCTAAGGTGATAAATGGCTCTGAGATCTGATATTAACCATCCAGATCTGTTCAAAAATGTGCTTTCCCACCCCCACCCCCCCCACCCCCGTCCTGAAGGCAGATAAGAGGATCCATGAGATTAATGCTCCCCATGAGATTTTAATTAAAACCCAGTTCCCGCCTTGCATTCCAGGAAGCCCAGCTTTAGCTAGTTTGATATTACTGCTGCAGGGATGAGAAGAACATGATTGACACCCAATGTCCCGTTTAGAAACATCCTTTTGCGTTCTTTGATCTTCTTTGCTCCAGAGGTTGCTGAAGTAAAATCCTAATGCTTGACATTCTAGTCCGGCTCTCAGTGATCTGGAAGAAAGCCCATTGTATCCAGTGAGGTTTAATGCAAATGGGTTTATTATAAAGCCAAAATATGTCGTGTTCTTTTTGCTTCCCTTGCTTATATCACAATGGATGCATTTGCAAAGTGCTAACTGTGTCCCTGTACTGTCACTATTGGGTGTGGTCACACACCATCAGCCGTGGTGGCGCAGTGGTTAGAAAGCAGTACTGCAGGCTACTTCTGCTGACTGCTGCCTGCAGTTCGATTCTCACCAGCTCAAGGTTGACTCAGCCTTCCATCCTTCAGAGGTCGGTAAAATGAGGACCCAGATTATTGGGAGCAGTAGGCTGACTCTGTAAAAAGGCTTAGAGAGGGCTGTAAAGCACTGTAAAGTGGTATATAAGTCTAAGTGCTATTGCTCTTACCTGCCCAATGCTATTGCTATTACCGTGTTTCCCCGAACATAAGACACTGTCTTATATTTTTTTGGGCTCCCAAAAACACACTAGGTCTTATTTTCGGGGTAGGTCTTATATACATACATATATATATATATATATATATATATATATATATATATGAAAAAAACACCATATTCATGTAGAACAATGTACATTTATTCATGTACGAAACCACGAACAAATCGCATACCGTGTTTCCCCTAACATAAGACACTGTCTTATATTTTTTTTGGCTCCCAAAAACACACTAGGTCTTATTTTGGGGGTAGGTCTTATTTTCGGGGAAACACGGTACCTATCAGTTAAGCTTACTATGGATTCCCCAACCTCACACTCTTTTTTCTTTCAAACTGCCCAGAAAATCAGAAACAGGAAGCATAAGGACAGTCCCATAATTGCCTCCCAAAATAGGCTCAGACCTCCATTGGCTTACTAGGTAAGGATTGAGGTTCGTGGGCGTTCTGCATTTCCACTGCTCCTGGGGATGAAAACCATCAGAAGTAACTGAGAGATTTGCTTGCCTTGTTGGGCAATTTGAATAAGACCAGTCAGCTCTTCGAAGGGGAAGTCCCTTATTGCTCAAACAGTCACAGTCTAGATTAAAAGATAAAACTGTCTGGCTGGAAACACTTGTAATCTGGACTCTGGCACAGGAATACCCTTGTCCCTAGCTCTGCTACTCGTTACACACAGAACATCCGATTCTCAATATTGCTAGGGTCACGAATGGAACACAACAGCTTCTACTGGCACGGTGGTTATTTGAAGTGAATCCCCACTGCGGGACTTGCATCCGGTACCAAAGATGAAGTAATGCATTGCAAGATCAGCCTGCAAATGCCACCCAATTGTGCCTTACCTGAACAGCTTGTTAGGAATTCAGCCTGTGCAATGTGTACATTAAGGATAATTTCCCCCTCTGTGGTATCCTTATGTATTAGCCCTAATTAAATCTATATGCCACCCACCGCTCACTGTCAGGCAACACCGTGTGGCTTACAATATAAAAGCAGAGGTGGAAATATTAACATAAGTAAGTTAGAAACCAGAGAACCACAGGGTGGAGTAGGATCTTCTAGTCCACTAACCACCGCCATTTGAGGCTCTTTTAGAAGATGAAGAGCCTGGATCTCTTCTTGAAGAAAACAATGTTCCAGAGCAGTGGTCGTCAATCGGCGGGCTAGAAAATTTTGGTGGTCCTCAGAGAAATGTCACCCCCAAAGCAATTAATGCAGGAACACAAGGCTGTGCTGCCCACAAGGCTTGCGTCGCTTGCATTGTGAACAACACAAGGTAGTGAGGGGAGGGGGAAAGGGTGGAGGGGAGGACTCACCCCACGCGCCTCACCTGACCACCGGGCTGCTTCTTTCCGCTTCTTTCTTCTGCTTTTGGCTGCATGCAAGGAAAACAGCAAAAGTCTTTCTTTCTCTCTCCCAAACTCTGCCAGAAATGAGTCTTTGGGACCCTGCAAGGCCTCCTGCTCCAAGAGGCTGCGCCGGCACAACAAGTCTCACAAAGACTCATTTCTGGTGAAGTTTGGGGGAGAGAAAGACTCCTGCTGCTTCTGCTGCTTTCCTTGCATGAAGCCAAAAGTCTCTCCTTTCCCCCCTGAAAACGGAGCTGGAGACAGTATCCTGCGATCCCAAATAAAGAATGATCGATCGGTAGGAAAACGGGGTGGGGAATTTTTCCTGCAGACTTTTTCCCAGGGTCTTTGGTCTGTGGGATTTAAAATTATTGAGTTGGGTGGTCCCTGAGGTCTAAAAGGTTGCCGACCCCTGTTCCAGAGGGCAGGAGACACGGCAGAAATCTCTTCTGGATCCCACCAGCTGGAATTCCTTGACTGACAGGGTCTACAGCAGGCTGTCAAACTTGATTTCATTGAGGGCTGCATCAGGGTTGTGTTTGACCTTGGGGGACTGGGGTGGATGTGGCCAGGGTGGGTGCAGCCAGCTTGATGTCACTTGTGTTGGGGGTGCCTGTGGAGGCCCGAAGGCTCTGGTAGAGAAAACAGGCTCCCAGCTCTGTTTCCAGCTGCGACGGCCTCCTGCAAGCCTGTGCCAACAAAAACAGCTCTGGAGGGCCGCATGCAGCTCTCCCAAGCTCCATTTTTACTGGCAGAGGCACCACGGGCTGGTCCCTTGGTGTTTCCAGGGTTGCCCTGCAGGCTGGATCTTAATTTTGCCACCCCTGGTCTACAGCATGCCTCTTCTTCCAGAAAGAGTGGGATGGACTAATCCCATTGGGGGTGGGACAATTCATCCCATAAAGGGCTTTAAAGGCAATAACCAGCACCTTGAATTGGACCTGGGAAGTGGATCTTCTGGTACGTAGGTTTGTGCAAGGTGGCAAAATTCAGGAGGCATTTTGGACATATTTTCAATTTTTGGATTGGAATTATCGTTTTTAACCATTGTTCTTAAATTTTTAAAATTTGATATGGGTGGGGCTTAATTGAGTTTAATTTTATTTTAATATTTGTGTTGTATGTTTTTTAATGCCCTGTAAACCCCCCCCCCCCCGAGTCCCTTTGGGGAGAAGGGCAGTATATTAAACCAACTAACTAAATAAATAAATATAGTAACGCTCTGCTTCATCCCACCGAAGCGCTTGTGTTCCTGCGCGGCCTCCAGAGAACAAGAGTTCGCCACAACTCAAAGCGGTCTGATGCAGAGCAACACGGTAGCTTTAGTTTGTTCTTTAAAATTGCAGGGAGCAGGGACTGCTTCTTCCAGAAGCAGCTTCAAAATCAGTTCAAAATGCCACCTTGAAGCTTTGCCTGATCCTAACAGCTGATATCTCTGGCCTTGAAGGATGCAACGACAGCAGTGCAGCAACCTGCCCAAAGAATCAAATAGATAGTTTGGAGGGTGTAATAGCCTGGGTTTGTTTGTTTTTTTAAATGCAACACACGCAGCTAAATGCTGCCTTCCTGGTTTTTTTAACATGATGAAATCACGCACACAATTGCCCAGTTGCAGTTTGCAGGAAAAACAGAGGAAAAACAAAAAAAGAGGCCGTTTTTAATCCCGGGTTTATACTCTAAACACATGCCACAAGCACTCCAAACAAGGGGAGATCACCTTACCGTCTCACTTTGCCTGTTATTTTTTTTTATATAAGCTCAAAAGTTCCGTGTCACAACAACGGATCGCGTGGACAGGAGCAGACTACAAAAAAAATATGCCTCTCCAAAGCAAATAAACAAAAAATGGATTTCCTGCTCCCAACTTCCTCCTCACCTGGTTGACGAGAAGTTGTGTACATGTTGGGTTGGGAGGGGGAAATGCTGCAAAACGGGTTGTATGGCTTCAAAAGCACCCCCGTGGGTCAGAGGGATGGCATTTCAGGATTTGAACTCATTGCTTGGTGCTGTGTGGAAACACACCACTTCGAAAAAAGAATTGAAGTTCCACAGTACAAAAATCTCAGAGCACGTGTGGATCAATTGCTTCAGGAAGGGAAACTATAGGCGCATGCTGGGATCATGTGGGCATGACCCAGAGGTTACTGTTATTTTTATTTTCCACTTTTATGTGGTAAAAGATAGCATCTATAAGCTCCTGAATCCTATTTTTTCAGCAACAATCCTGAGCGTTGAGTAGCCCAAAGTCACCCAGCTGGCTTTCATGCCTAAGGCGGGACTAGAAGTCACAACCTCCCGTTTTCTAGTCCACGTTAACCAGCAACCAAACCGACTAGCTCTCAGGACTAATATGGATTTGTTCCCAGTTTAGTGGACTCCTCTGTCTGCCCTAGGACAGGAGGCGAAGAGCCAACACCACCAAATGGAAACTAACCATATCTCAGCCGGTCTTCTGAAAACTCTCAGATTTGCCCACAAACTATCATACAGCAGAAAGCAGGTTTCAATGTGTTTAATGTCAAACAGTAAACTTTCCATCCGGCAAGAACGGCATACAGTCCAGTCTAGGTTAGCACTGGAAGTTCCTGCCTTCTAGTGCTATTTAAAGGTATAGACACACGCACCTAAATGCTTCTACCGTCTGTACACGCCCTTAATTAGCCTCTTAATTACCCCTATGCCTATCATCCGGTCATACCTCATATGTCCCTAATATGGTCACATTATAAAAAAGATGTTGAGACTCTAGAAAAAGTACAGAGAAGAGCAACCAGGATGATTAGGGGACTGGAGACTAAAACATATGAAGAACATATGTTACAGGAACTGGGCTTGGCTAGTCTAGTGAAGAGAAGGACCAGGGAAGACAGGATAGAAGTCTTCCAATATTTGAGGGGCTGCCACAGAGAAGAAGGAGTCAAGCTATTTTCTAAAGCACCTGTAGCCCAGACAAGGAACAATGGATGGAAACTGAACAAGGAGAGATTCACTTGGAAATAAGGAGAAACTTTCTGACAGTGAGAACAATCAACCAATGGAACAGAAGTTGCCCTCAGAAGCTGTGGGAGCATCATCACTTGAGACTTTCAAGAAGAGATTGGACTGCCATTTGTCAGAAATGGTGTAGGGTCTCCTGCTTGGGCAGGGGGTTGGACTAGATCAGTGGTCGCCAACCAGTGGACTGGGGACCACTGGTGGTCCATGAGAAAATTTTGGTGGTCCGCAGAAAAATGTCACCCCCAAAGCAATTAAACAAGACTGTGTGGGAACACAAGGCAGAGCCACCCACATTGCCCATGGAAACACAAGGCTTTGCTCTGCATTTAACAACACGAGGTAGTGAGGGGAGGGGGGGAAGGGCGGAGGGGAGGAACTTGCCCCACTCTCCCCACATGCCTGGCCTGGCCACTGAGCTGCTTCTTTCCACTTCTTTCTTCTTCTGCTTTTGGCTGCATGCAGGGAAAACAGCAAAAGTCTTTCTTCTCTCCCCACCAGAAATGAGTCTTTGGGACCCTGCAAGGCATCCTGCCCCAAGAGGCTGCACCAGCAAAGACTCATTTCTGGTGGAGTTTGGGGGAGAGAAAGAAAGACTTCTGCTGCTTCTGCTGCTTTCCTTGCATGAAGCCAAAAGTCTCTCTTTCCCCCTGAGAACGGAGCTGGAGACAGTATCCTGTGATCCCAAATAAAAAATTATTGATCGGTAGGAAAACAGGGTGGGGAATTTTCCTGCAGACTTTTTGGGGATTTTCCCAGGGTCTCTGGTCCGTAGGATTTAAAATGATGAGTTTGATGGTCCCTGAGGTCCAAAAGGTTGGCACCCTGGACTAGATGACCTGTAAGGTCCCTTCCAACTCTGATTATCTGTTATTTGTTACGTCCAATGTTTCCTATCTCTGTAACCTATCCTTTGCTTATGAACCCTACCTACTCATCACTCATTGCAGTGCTACAGCTCATTCAAAAGCTGCAAAGCCGCCGTCATTGTCTTCAGTCTGGTGAAACTGTCAAATTAGCCTCCAACGCCAACAAGCCGTCAAACCACGACAGGGATTTTCCCAGGGATCCCCTCGAACGTCCCGCTCCACCGACGCTGACGCAGCTAAACAATCCCAGAAATATACAGCAGCAAGCTGCAGCGGCTCTTGCAAACTTGCTGACGGGCTCAGTTTATCAGCGCCAACGGAGCCCAACTCCATACAGGTTGTCCTCAACTTACAATGACAATTGAGCCCAATATTTCCACTGCTAAGCAGGGCAGTTGTTAAAGGAGTATTGCCCCATTTTACACCTTATTTGCCATGTGGTTGTTAAGCGAATCACTGCAGTTAAGGGAATCGTGGTCATTAAGCGAAACTGGCTTTCTCACCCCACCCCCATTGTCTTTGCTTGCTAAAAGCAGGCTGGGAAAGGTGACACACACAATGGTCATATGAGCCATGACATAAATACATGCCAGTTGCCAAGACTATTAATGCTGATCAAGTGACCATGGGAATACAGCAACAGTCATAATTGCAAGGATTGATCAGAAGTCTTTATTTTTTTTTGCAGCGTAATGGTTGTAAATCAAGGAATATATATATATATATATATATATATATATATATATATATATATATATATATTTGTTTTCATAGATTCTCAATCTTACACGGGACAAGACCCGAATACACCAAGACATACATACATACATACATACATATATATATATATATATATATATTCCTTGATTTACAACCATTACGCTGCAAAAAAAAATCAGCACCAAATTTAAAACTGAAATGGCTGTGAAAGCCTGACACACAAACGAACCCAACACACAAGCCTGATGATGCAGATGAGATTCTGCCGAAACGTCGCTACAACTTTAAAAGCACAACTATAATGACATGGGAAAATACCCGAACAAAGCTGAATACCATATATATATATATTTGGTGGGATTGGTCTTGTCGTAAGATTGAGACCTTGCAGTTTGATTAAAATCATCTGTCACCTGAAGATGACGGATGAGATTTCGTCGAAATGTTGCCAAGGTATTCTCAATCTTACATGGGACAAGACCAATACACCAAGACCTACATACCTTTAAAAATCATAAAACATATATATATATATATATATATATATATATATATATATATATACACACACACACACACACACACACCATGGCTTAGGACCGGGATACTTACAGGAGAACCTGCTGCCAGCAACTGTTTCCCATCGTCCTGTGTGCTCTCACAGACAGGGCCTCCTCGGGGTTCCATCAGCCAGACAATGTCGGCTGCCGACCCCCAGGGGTAGGGCCTTCTCTGTGGGAGCACCCACCCTATGGAACCAGCTGCCCCTGGAGCTTTGGGTGGCCCCTGACCTCTGCTCTTTCCATCGGGGCCTAAAAACATGGTTGTTCCAACTCGCTGACCTGGACTGAGGGCGGGGTGTTTGTGGGAGTTTTAATGATTGTTTTTAGTGTTTTGATTGTAAATTGGGTTTCTTATTTAATTTCTTTTTAATTGTATATTTTGTACTGTTTTTATATTTGTACGCCACCCCGAGTCCTTAGGGAGATGGGGCGGCTTAGAAATCCAATTAATAAATAAATTATATATATGTATGTATGTATGTATGTATGTATCGAATACCAACTGCCCTGTACAAGCATACAGGCAGGGACTCCTCGGCGTGCCGTCTGCGACCCAGTGTCATTTGGCAGCATTGCAGGGGAGGGCCTACTCTGTGGCGGCTCCCACTCTGTGGAACCAACTACCTCTGGGGCTCCGCCTGGCCCCTCACCTCCGCACCTTCCGCCACGATTTAAAAACCTGGTTGTTTGAACAGGCTGGGCTGTGCTGACTCCTCGGGGGGGGTTGATTTTATCACATAAATTTTAAATGGGTTTTTAGTTAATTTGGCTTGGTTAATTTAATTCTATTTTAGATAATTGATTTATTGTGTTGGTTTTAGTTGTGAGCCGCCCCGAGTCCTTTTTGGAGAGTGGGTACATAAGTCAATTAATAAATAATAAATAAATAAATAATAATGTATGTATGTATGTATGTATATGTATATATATATATATATAAATTGAATTTCATTTTGCCCCTGCTGAAATTCCGCAAACTCTCTCCATCTTCAAATACCAGGATGTTTGAAAGCCACGGTGCATTCAGTTTTGCCTCCCTGAGATCTGCAAGGAAAGTGGTTTGTTTGTTTGTTTGTTTGTTTGTTTGTTTGTTTATTTATTTATTTATTTATTCGACTTATATGCCGCTCCCTCTCCGAAGACTCGGGGCGGCTTACAATTAAAATACAACAGTAAATAAATTAAATTAATTAAAAAGATATTAAATATTTAAGCCGAATTAATGTTTAAAACCCCAATTAAATAACCCCAACCCAGGAGAATCAGCACAACCCAGATTGTAAAAAGAGCCAAGTTTTCAAATCATGGCGGAAGGTGCGAAGATCGGGAGCCAAACGGAGCTCAAGCGGAAGAAGATTCCACAAAGTGGGAGCCGGTTTGTTGTTTGTTGTTTCCAGAGCTAGGTATATCCAAAAGTGGGGCCTTCTCCCCAGGTCAGAGCAAACCAGGAAGTGCTGGAAAGGGGAAACTGCTCATATGTCACTCAAGGCACCACTAGTCCAAAGGCCACTCTCCCATAGGATTTGCATAACTGTTGGAACACACACACAGGTGGGCACAAACCACCATTTAAACGTGATCAGGAAAGTTCTGCCAGCCATAAATGGGGACTTGAACGTCACCTTTGGCCAGCTGTCCCTGGCAGATTTGTGAATCGATTCTAACCTCCTTTGCTGTTCTTTCCATGGCAATGAAGAGAAATGCGCACTGTTCTGACCCAGGCTTCGTCAAACGTAATGAAACACAAGCTTGTTTGAAACGCAAAAACTATTTTAAAGCAATGCTGGGAATTACTTTCATTTTCCAGACAGAACTAATTATACACAGTGTCCCAAGATAAGCCCATGCTTGTCAGTGCTATGGAATGCTGCCAAAAACAGAAATCTCCCAAGTAATTATAACAGAACCCACCCAAAGTATCAGAAAAAACCAATCACAATATATTGAACTGCTTTGCTTCCTGCAAAGCTTTCGTCATTGAGGTCTGACTTTTATCCCTTATGCATGGGGGGGGGCAATCACCTCCCAGTCTTACTCCTGAGTTGCCCTGTCTGCTTCAGCTGCTCTCGCCTTCTAGCAGCTCTGCACACACGCGTACTGGGAACAGGCTCCCCGGGTCCTCTGCCTCATTGCTGCCAGACTCTGAAGGCAGCACCCCACTCCCAGGTGGTCCTGGCCCCATCCCTGCATCAGACACAGGACCCTCATCCAAGTCCTCTTCAGACTCCCTGACTGGTCCCCATTCTTCCTCACTGCCCGATACCTCTGCGATCTGCACCGGCTGCTGGTGAACCACAACAAACACCTGAAATAAAATTCGGAGCAAAACCAAATGTTTGCCCTTGCGTCTGAATCCCCTTTGGGCAAAACCAATGGTGGGATTCAACCGGTGTAACAACCGGTTCTCTGAGTGCATGATTTGCATGTGGATGCACACTTGCGCACTAAGCATTTGAAAACCACCCATTTTCAGCTTTAAATCTCACCTGCAGCCCCGGTGAGTGCATGAGCGGATTCGTGTGGCAGTCCACTCTGCCGCACAGATCAGCTGACCTGCAAAACATAGAAATATACAATAGGCTAGAGCAAGGGACAACTGATCGCCGGAACTATCGGTTCGCCCAAACTGGGAAGAACCGGTAGTTTTTGTTTTAAACATTCAATTGCAGATAGTCCTTGACTTAGCAACTGTTTGTTTAGTGCCTGTTCAAAATTACATGGGTCTTGAAAAAAGTGTCTTATGACCATTTTTCACACTTATAACCATTGCAGCCTCCCAGTGGTCACGTGATCAAAATTCAGAACCCAGCTTGGCAAATGCGACTATCACATGATAGTTGTGGTGTCCTAGGGTTATGGGCAGGGTTGGGATGCTACCGGTTCTGTCCGGCTCTGTAGAACCAGTAGCTCTGAAGAGCAGCAGACATAGAACCGGTTCTATGTCTGTTGATGTTTTGGCCCACCTGCTTGCCCGGGCTCTTACGTGACCTTTATTTCCTGCTTTTTCAACCTCAGCTGCCGTGCGAGTTTAATTAATTTTGATTCATTGTGTGCCATTGTACGTGTATGAATCAAGTCTTAGTGGCCTCATCCACAGATTTTCTCCATAACTATCTCTGATCTTCCAACAGTTTATCCACTGCACCTATAACCGAGTTCATCCATCTTATTGCTGGATGTCATATTATGGTTGGCCTACAGTCAGCCAGATGTTTAGACTGGATACGGCATTTTACGGCCCTGGGACAGGGAGATGTTTTTAATGGTGTCAAAGGTGTGGTCACAAAATACATGATGTTCCAAGCAGAGCTGCCTTTTGCAATTGACTGGTGTTGATTTTTATCAATGCCATTGGTGTTCAGGAGTTGCTCCAGCTGTTTTAGGGTTGCACCAAGGCACCTATTGAATGAAAAGAAGGACCAGCAGTGTCCCCATATCTCAGGGGCTGCCACAAAGAAGAGGAAGTCAACCTATTCTCCAAAGCAAGGGGTCTTCAAACTTGGCAAGTTTTGAGACCTGTGGACTTCAACTCCCAGAATCCCTGAGCTAGCATGACTGGAGGAGGAATTCTGGGAGTTGAAGTCCACTAGTCTTAAAGTGGTCAAGTTTGAAGACCCCTGCTCCAATGCACCTGAGGGCAGGACAAGAAGCCATGGGTGGAAACTAATCAAGGAGAGAAGCAACCTAGAACTGAGGAGAAATTTCCTGAGGGTTAAGAACAATTAATCAATGGAACAAATTGCCTCCAGAAGTTGTGAATGCTTCAACAGTGGAAGGTTTCAAGAAGAGATTGGACAGCCATTTGTCTGAAATCGTATTGCAGGGCTTGGACTAGAAGACCTCCAAGGTCCCTTTCCAACAGTTATTCTGTTGTTCTGTTAGAGCCTTGATGGTGCAGGCTGTTAAACGCCTAGCACTTAACTCCAGCTGCCTGCAATTACTGCAGGCTCGAATCCCACCAGGCTCAAGGTTGACTCAGCCTTCCATCCTTTGGGGGTAGGTAAAGTGAGGACCCCAGATTGTTGGGGGCAATAAGCTGACTTTGTAAAAATGCCGCTTAGTAATAAGCAGGCATATACAATGGAATGAAGGCTATTGCTGAGCACATTGGGTTGCGCCTTGTAAACCCCTGAGTCTCCGGAGAAGGGCGGATATAAATATGAATTTTTAAAAAAATTCTGAGCCATGGTGGCACAGTGGTCAGAGTGCAGTACTGCAGGCTACTTCTGCTGACTGCTGGCTGCCTGCAATTTGGGCAGTTCAAATCCCACCAGGCTCAAGGTTGACTCAGCCTTCCATCCTTCCGAGGTGAGTAAAATGAGGACCCAGATTGTTGGGGGGCAAGAGGCTGACTCTGTAAACTGCTCAGAGAGGGCTGTAAAAGTACCGTGAAGTGGTATATAAGTCTAAGCGATAATTGCTATTCTATTATTGCTATTAATATTATTAATAAAATAAATATAATAAATAAATCATTGTAATTCAGAAGTGACTTTTTGACCCGTTCTAATTTGAGCTTTTCCCTTGCAATTCTCTTATTTTTAAAGCAACTTCAGGAAGTTAGTTAAAGTTTTTTGTTTTCCTTTCCTTGAGGTTCGCAAATTTCAACCGCTATACCTTTAAAAACAAACTGGGAGAGAAATTGCTCTGTGCTGGATGGCTGAACTCTTAAACGGCAGGCTAATCTAGCCACAGTACAATGAGATTCGTAAGTCCTTCCCTGCCCCAGTTTGCTGGTAAACAAGGATCGCAGAAGGTTTAAATTACATCCAGGCGGGATAATTTGGCAGTTGTTTTTCTCCTGTTCTCCAACTTGGACCCCTTCTGGCAGGGAGGGGTTGTTATTTTCTGGCACCATTTCTCCAAATACAATTCTTGAGGTTCCCAAGTGATGAGATGGCCTGAAAGCAATGCCTTTTTGGCACCAGGCACACATCCATGCAAGGGACACAGGCTTTTCTTTTTGAGATCTGAAACGAAAACGCCGGGGCTCAGAAGTTCCTTATCCTGAAATATTAAAAGCTGTTAGTGCCCAAAATCAGAGGATGCCGGTAGATGGGAAGGGTGAGTGGTAGGACTCAAAAGCTATTTTTTGCTTAAGAAAAGCCACTGGAGGAGACTGCTGGTTTATTTTTTATTTGCTGATTAATTAAAAGGATTTCCTGGAGCAATTAGTGCTGCTTTGAGGAAGGCGTTCCATCCAGAAAATCGACATTATTAAGATACAGGAAAATCATCATTATTAAGATACATTATTAAGATATAAGATCGAGTTATGGCTACAATTGAGCCCAAAATTTATGTTGCTAAGTGAAACATTTGTTAAGTGACCCTGCCCCATTTCATGACTCTTCTTGCCATCATTAAGTGAATCCTTGCGTTTGTTAAGTGAGTAACACAGTTGTTAAGTGGATCTGGATTCCCCACTGCTTGTCAGAAGGTCTTCAAGAGCTGATCATGTGACCCCAGGGACACTCCAACCGTCATAAAGAGGAACCACTTGCCAAGCATCTGAATTCTGTTCATGTGACCATGATGGGATGCTGCAACCATCGTAAGTGTGGAAAAAACAGCCATTGGTCACTTTTTACAGTGCCGTTGTAACTTTGAACAGTCACTAAATGAACTGTTGTACTTGGAGGACTACCTGGATTAAATTTAGCAGCTGGAACAATAAAATGGTACAATGGGGCAGACCCCAAAGGTGCTTTTTTCAGGAGGCAACCGGACTTCCTTGTTTTTCCTTTTGAAGACGTTTCGCTTCTCATCCAAGAAGCTTCTTCAGCTCTGACCGGATAGCAATAGTATTCATTTATTTATTTATTTATTTATTTATTTATTTATTTATACTTGTATGCTGCCCTCTCTCCCTAGGGACTCAGGGCGGCTCACAGTTTAAAATCCCAATACAATAAATTAATTAAAAAAATAATTAAATCGCAAGTCTAATAACTCCCTAGTTAGGGAAGGGATGGAAGGATTTATATTCCTTGCAGAGAGCTGGTCATTTGCACCTTTTCTGAGGGTCGTTGAGGCCGCTTGGAGGTTTATCTGTGTCCTCAGGGTCACCTGAGTGGCGCAAATGGTTCCTGTAGCCTGCAATTTTTCCTCTGGAAATCCATCCCTACTCCCACACCCGTGGTGGGATTCAAATTTTTTTTTACTACCAGTTCTGTGGGCGTGGCTTGGTGGGCATGGTATGGTTTGGTGGGCTTGGCTTGGTGGGCGTGGCAGTGGAAGGATACTGTAAAATCTCCATTCCCACCCCACTCCTGGGGGAAGGTTACTGCAAAATCTCCATTCACCCCACTAACCTGCTTTCCAGCTCTGTTCTCCTGTACAGGGCAACCAAAGGAGACCCAGCCCATCAGCTGGGACTCAATGGGAGGCGGAGAATAGATGGGGGCGGGGCCAGTCAGAGGTGGTATTTGCCGGTTCTCCGAACTACTCAAAATTTCCACTACCGGTTCTCCAGCACTGGTCAGAACCGGCTGAAGACCAACCTCTGGTACCATCGTGACTGCCCTCTTGACTCCCCTCCCTGAATGCTCCTGGTTCCACTCTTGGAAGCCTCACAAACTTCCCACTTTATTATTCCAGGAACTGCTGTTTTTAAGAGCTCTGGAAGGCCATCTATTTTTAAAAAAAAATTTTTAAATTCACTCTCCTGTTGATTGCTTGGAAGTAGCTGAAAGAAAGCCAGTTGCACAAGCAAAATATTTTGCAGGCATTGTGCAAAAGGGCTGTACTATTCTGATGATGTCAGGGGTGGGGGGGGAAAACCCTTGTCCAGGCCACCTCTTTCACCGCTAGAGCGACATGTTTAGAGAAAGGAAAGAGTTTGCTGAATCAGCTTCTTTGGCATTAATTCCCCGTAATCTGGTCTTCTGGGTTTTGTGCATAGAAAAGCCTTTGCGAGGCTTCTGTTTGGATTTAGCTCACTGCTTTGTGTTTAGGACCTTTATCGCTTTAATTTAAAACAAATGCATGCTGCCTACTTCCAGCAGACATTTTAAGGCTTGCCATCCTAAATTAACTTAATACAGGTAGTCCTCAGTTTTACAGCAGTTCCTTTAGCGACCGTCAGGAGTGACAACCGCACTGCAAAAAGTGACTTACGACTGTTTTTTTCACACTTAACGACCATTGCAGCATCCCCAGGATCATGGGGTCAAAATTCAGACCCTTGGCTACTGCCTCATACTTATGATGGTGGCAAAGTCCCAAGGTCATGTGATCCCTTTTGGGGGCCTTCTGACAAGCAAAGTTAATGGGGAAGCCAGATTCACTTAATGACTGTGTTGCTAACTTGAGAACTGCTGTGATTGACTTAACGGTGGCAAGAAAAGTCATAAAAGAGGGCAAAATTCGCTTAACAGCTGTCTCCCTTAGCAATAGAAATTCTGGGCTCACCTGTGGTTGTAAGTTGAGGACTACCTGTATAGCGTAAGGCCCACTGGATTCAAACATAGACCAGCATAAATCTGCATAAGGTTGTGTGTGAAATCTTGAACTTTATGTAAATCTCCCTCTTGCTTTTTAGAGCACTGGTCGCCAACCAGTGGGTCGGGGACCACTGGTGGTCCGCAAGAAAATTTTGGTGGTTTGCAGAGAAATGTCACCCCCAAAGCAATTAATCCAGGCTACGCAGGAACACAAGGCTGGGTCACCCACATGGCCTGAGGGAATACAAGGCTTGTGTCACTTGCATTGCGAACAACACGTAGTGACGGGAGGGGGGAAAGGGCAGAGGGGGGGAACTTGCCCCACTCCCCCCACACGCCTGGCCTTGCCACTGGGCTGCTTCTTTCCACTTCTTTCTTCTGCTTTTGGCTGCACGCAAGAAAAGCAGCAAAAGTCTTCCTTTCTCTCCCTCAAACTCCGCCAGAAACAAGTCTTTGGGACCCTGCAAGGCCTCTTGCTCCAAGAGGCTGCACCGGCGTGACAAGTCTCACAAAGGCTCATTTCTGGCAGAGTTTGGGGGAGAGAAAAAAAGACTTCTGCTGCTTCTGCTGCTTTCCTTGCATGAAGCCAAAAGTCTCTCTCTCTCCCCCTGAGAATGGAGCTCAAGACAGTATCCTGTGATCCCAAACAAAGAATGATTGATCGGTAGGAAAACAGGGTGGGGAATTTTCCTGCAGACTTTTTGGGGGATTTTCCCAGGGTCTCTGGTCCATGAGATTTAAAATTATGAGTTTGGTGGTCCCTGAGGTCCAAAAGGTTGGCGACCCCTGTTTTAGAGCAAATCTCTTCTCCATGCATTGTGCTTTACAGCTGGAAAGGAACGAAACCTTAAATATACTAGTGATGTAAGATTAAGGGGGGAAAGCTGGAAAATATAAGAAGACTTATTCTGAGACAGAACTTTCATTCTCCTGTTCTCCTTCCAAGAACATGCGGTGTAGATTCCAGAAGGAATCTATTTATTTGATTTACTTAATTTATACACCAATTCATACCCAGACAAAAAGTCAGAACAGCTCATATTTAACTTCAACTGTCAGCCCTACCAAAAAGAAAAAACGGCGTATTTATGAGATCTCTTCTACCAAGCTGATACAGTGACAATCTCTCCTGTAGGATAGTGAGCAAAATCGGATATTTGATTGGCACTTGGCATCCTGGATCGTGTTCTTTTTCATTCATTGAACCACCAAGATTATCCCCACCTTTTCTTGGTAGATAGATAGAAAGTAGAGGACCACAATGGAGCCCAAAATTTCAGTTGTTAAGTGTGATATTTGTTAAGTGAGTTTTGCCCCATTGTACTACCTTTCTTGCCACAGTTGTTAAGAGAATAACTGCAGTAGTTAAATTAGTGACACTGTTGTTAAGTGAATCTGCCGATAAAAAAGATGTTGAGACTGTAGAAAAAAGTGCAGAGAAGAGCAACCAGGATGATTAGGGGACTGGAGGCTAAAACATACGAAGAACGGTTGCAGGAACTGGGCCTGGCTAGTCTAGGGAAGAGAAGGACCAGGGGAGACATGATAGCAGTCTTCCAATATTGGAGGGGCTGCCACAGAGAGAAGGAAGGGGTCAAGCTATTTTCTAAAGATCCTGAAGGCCAGATAAGGAACAATGGATGGAACTGAACAAGGAGAGATTTAACCTGGACATAAGGAGAAACTTTCTGACAGTGAGAACAATCAACCAATGGAAGAGAAGTTGCCTTCAGAAGTTGTGGGAGTTTTCAGGAAGAGACTGGACAGCTATCTGTCAGAAATGGTGTAGGGTCTTCTGCTTGGGTGTGGGGTTGGGCTAGATGACCTACAAGGTCCCTTCCAACTCTGTTAATCTGTATCTCCACAGACAGACAGAAAAAGTCAAGGCGGTTCCGCAATGACCCGAAATGTTCAGCTTAGCTGTGGGCAGAGCTTAAGACTGAAACTGAGCACTTGGTTTAGGCTGGGAAGGAATTTGACAAGGAGCCATCAAATTAACATGAGCTATGCTCTGACTTTCCTTATTCTTTTAAAATGTTTATTTTAATTTGGGATTTTTGCCGAGGATATTCTTGGCCTGAAAACCAGACAAAAGCCATTGTCTTCTCCTCCTCGTTAAGACAAATTGTCTTTGCCTTCTCTGAATAAAAGGAAGGCATTCTGTTGCTGTTCAGTTCTTAGAAGGAGTGCAAAGAAGAGCCACAAAGTTAATTAGGAGTTTGGAGGCTGAAATATATGATGAACAATTGAGGGAACTAGGTATGTCGAATGGAACAAACAGTAGGACCAGGCAGGGATGCGATTCAAATTTTTTAACAACCGGTTCTGTGGGGGTGGCTAGGAGGGCGTGGCTAGGTGGGCATGGCCATGTGATGGGGTGGGCGTGGCTTATTTTTTTGCAGCACCCCTCCCCCATTTTTTTGCCTCCTGGGCCTCAGTGAAGCCTCCTGGGGGTGTTTTTGCTCCCAGAAGGCTTCCCTGGGGCCCAGGAAGGCAAAAAACAGAGCCTGGGGAAGCCATGCAGCACCCCCCCACACACACTCTGTTTTTAGGCCTCCTGAGCCTCAGGGAAGCTTTCTGGGGGGGGGGTGTATTTGCTCCCAGAAGGCTTCCCTGGGGCCCAGGAAGACAAAAAACAGATTGGGGGGGCACAGCCCCCCACCCCACCCACACCCCTTTTTGCCTCCTGGGCCTCAGGGGAAGCCTCCTGGGTGAAGCAGTAAGACAGCGAGGGGGATCCTGGTACAGCTGATCATCAGAACAGCTGATAGTTGGGAGAGGGAAAAAAAGAAATACCTTAAGGAGTGACTGGGCGGGGGAGAATGCAGTCAGCGATGTCGGGCATGTGCGCGATGTCATGCATGCATGATAAGGACCAACTGGGAGGGGAAGGAGGGAAGAGAGGGGTGGGGCCAGCCAGGGGCACGATTTGCCAGTTCTCCAAACTGCACAGAATCGTAACAACCAGTTCTATAGAACCGGTCCGAACCGGTAGAATCCCTCCCCTGGGACCAGGGGTGACATAGCAATAGCACTAAGACTTATATACCGCTTCACAGTGCTTTACACCTCTCTCTAAGTGGTTTACAGAGTCAGCCTATTGCCCCCAACAATCTGGATCCTCATTTTGCCCACCTCGGAAGGATGGAAGGTTAAGTCAACCTTGACCCAGTCAGGATCGAACTGCTTGCACTCAGCAGAATTAGCCTGCAATACTGCATTCCAACCACTGTGCCAACGTAGCTACTCTCTATTGACTTGATTCTGTAGACTCCATTTTGCTCAATCCGCTCCATCCTGGGTCTTTCAAAGCCTGATGGCACCACCCTTCCTCACCCACCTTAAAATATAATCAGGAAAAACCAGTTTGCTAGTGGTGTGTATTAGCTGAACAAAAACAGCAGGTTTTAAATTCCTCGAGGCATGTTTTTGTTTTGACCGGGGACTCTCGCTGGGGTGCACCTGCTCTTCTGAAGAGGCAAACACGGGACACGGTCTCCTGAGTGTCAGGAAAACCACATTTCTCCTTCACCCATCTGACATTGGATAATGTGCTTCTGTTACTGCCTTGAAAGGCCAATGGAGAGAAATCCTGTGGTGGAACTTGTGGGAAGGAACTCAACTGAAGTCTTCTCCTGGTCTCCAAAACAAATAGTAGCTGTGAATATTAACTGGTGATGGGGAATAAATGTGCAAAAATACAGTCCGCAGACCACCTAGAGTTGGAAGGGACAAGTCTAACCCCTTACCTAGAGCAGGAAGAACTTAAACCTTCCCAGATGGAAGATGGTCTATCTTTTGCACGAAGATGTCCAATGAAAGAAGCTCTTCTTCTTTCTGTATCATTAGACCCATCGTCATGAGAGCCTGCAGGGGAGGTTCAAAGAACTCAAGATGGCGGCCACAACCATGAAGTAAAGCCCCGCCTTTTTTATGTACGTCACAGTATCTTTGATCACAAGATGGAGGACACCAGCCTGCCTCTCCCTCCATCTCCCTCTCTCTCTTCCTCTCTCTCTCCCTCCCTCCCTCCTTCCCTCTCTGTCTCTCTCTCTCTCTGAGTGTCCATCTCCCTCCCTCCTCTCTCTCTCCATTTTATTTATTTATTTGATTTGTCAATCGCTTACAAGATAATAGGTATAAGTATAAAAATAGTTATGAATACATGAAATGGATACACATAAGAAAAATAAAAAGAAACAATAGGACAGGGATGGTAGGCACGTTGGTGCGCTTATGCACGCCTCCTTATTGATAATAATCTCTCCCGCTCTCTCGCATACTGTATGTATAAAGAGAGTATATACAGTGTAGTATGAAGTTTCCTTGTAAGATAAAAAGACAGAGAAAAACTAAAGTGAAGAACTAAGAGAAAAAGAGAGCAAAGTGAAAAAGGAGGAATAAAAGTGGTGACTTCTGACTTTTTTCAGTGCAGTAAAACCAACAGCCTTTTCCTTCACATTTCACAAAATTTCAAGGCATTTCTATTACAATGACATCATTCTAATCGCCTGAAATCAAAATTTTGGTTGGTTTTTTTCCCCCAGTTTCGAGCAAAACCATTCCAGCAGCAGATTCCAAGTAGAAACAAAGTTAGCTGATTTATTCTTAGGTCAGTTACACCATCTCCACCAATTCCATCCTCTTTACCCTCCACTCTTCAATTCAATGGTGTGTCTTTTCATCTTCGGGCATACGAGATTAGCGCCACTGTCTACATATACAATAACAGAACAGAACATAGAACATCAGAGTTGGAAGGGACCTTGGAGGTCTTCTAGTCCAACCCCCTACTCAAGCAGGAGGTCCTATACCAATTTAGACAAATGACTGTCCAGTCTCTTCTTAAAAGCCTCCAGTGATGCAGCATTCACAACTTCTGGAGGCAAGCCATTCCACTGGTTGATTGTTCTCACTGTTAGGAAATTCCTCCCTCGTTCTAGATTGCTTTTCCCCTTGATTAGTTTCCATCCAATGTCTTCTGACTTTTGAATCTCCTGCCAATTATCAAACTGTTCTTTGCTGTTAGGAATCTCTTCTCACTTTCAGACAGGATTTGCAGCTCTATGACTCGTTCATTATTCTGTGTCCTGCATCCTGGCTGCAGAATCCATTGTCACACAATGGATTCAACGCAACAGACACAACCAGACAATCAAAGCCCTGCCATCTTTTAACCAGTTTTGCACACTATTGCAGGCATATAAGGGCCTTGGTGGCTCAGGCTGTTAATTGCCTGCACTTAAGTTCCAGCTGCCTACAATCTGAATAGCCCACGAATCCCAGCCATCCTGGGGGTTTTCTGAGTTCAAAGCCTGTGCCATGCCTCCATTGGGGGGCAAATTAAGAGGACCAAAACTTGCTAGAGAAAGATGCAAGTAGAAAGGTAAGAAATGCCGCTTAGTAATCAAGGCTATTGCTGAGCACACTGGGTTTTTCCCAAAATTGTAAGCGCCCTGAGTCTCCGGAGAAGGCGGCATATAAATGTAATTAAAAATAAAAATAAAATATAAAAAGGGGGAAGGCTCCACATTTGGTCTCAGCTACCATTTTGAAACCAGTGACCAACCAGTTTAGTCCTCCCTTTATTCTGGAAAGAGATAAAACAGGGCTTGACCATCTATTGGGCATCTCTTTGGGTCCTGGAAGATAGCTGTCCAGTCCACCCTTCCTTGTCTAAACCTGCCCCGTTCCTGCAGCCTCTTTCTCTTTATCCTTGTAGGATCATCATTTTGGCTTTTTGCTGAGTTGTTTCAAAGAAATATAGGAAAAGAAATGAAGTTTCTTTCTGTGCTGACCTATGCCACAAATCCAGAGGATTGAATCTGGAGGCTGGTGGCTAAAAGAAATGGGGGAAAGATAAGGCAGTTTGGAGCGAAACAGTGCAGAGAAAGTGCAAAGAAAGAGTGCAAAGAAGAGAAACAAAAGAAGATAAGAGGTCTGGAGACTAAACCACATGATGAATATTTAAGAGAACTAGTTATGTCTAGCTAGCCTAATGGAGAGAAGGCTGGGGATGACATAATACAGGTAGTCCTCCAACTTACAACTACAATTGAGCCCAAAATTTATGTTGCTGAGGGAGGAATTGTTAATACCACTTTATAATGCCTTAGTAAGGCCTCCCTTGGGATGCTGCATCCAGTTTTGGTCGCCACGATGTAAAAAATATGTTGAGACTCTAGAAAGAGTGCAGTGAAGAGCAACGAAGAGGATTAGGGGAGCATTGGAGGCCAAAACATATGAAGAACAGTTGCAGGAACTGGGTATGTCTAGTTTAATGAAAAGAAGGACTAGAGGTGACATGATAGGAGTGTTCAGATATGTCAGAGTTTTCCACAAAGAAGAGGGAGTCAAGCCAGTGGTGGGATTCATTTTTTTTTTACTACCAGTTCTGTGGGCAGGGCTTGGTGGGCGGGCAGGGGAAGGATACTGTAAAATCTCCAATCAGAGGTGGGATTTGCTGGTTTTCTGAACTACTCAAAATTTCCGCTACCGGTTCTCCAGAACTGGTCAGAACCAGCTGAATGCCACCCCTGAGTCAAGCTATTCCCCAAAGCACCAGAAGGGCAGGACAAGAAACAGTAGATTGAAACTAATCAAGGAGAGAAGCAACTTAAATTAAGGAGAAATTTCCTGACAGTGAGAACAATTAATCAGTGGAACAACTTGCCTCCAAAAGTTGTAAATGCTCCAACACTGGAGGGTTTTAAGAAAAGATTGGTAACCATTTGTCTGAATTGGTGTAGGGCAGTGGTAGCTAAGCTTTTGGGGCTCCTGTGCCAAAAATTGCATGCACGCCAGCGTGCATGCACTCACGTGCCAGTACCCAGAATGCAATGTGTGCGCCCCTCCCCACACCCCTGTACAGGTGCATGCAATTCCCCCCTGCACCCCCTTACCTGCACTGCACCTCACAGCTGATTTTTCGGCCTCCCAGAGGCTTTTCAGGTTGAATTACAGGCCCGTTTCATCACTTCCGGTATTACAGGAAGTGACAAAATGGGCCTATAATTCATCCTGAAAAGCCTTGCAGAGGCTTTTTCCAAGCCTCTGGGAGGCCGAAAAATGTTCCAAACCAACTGGGAACGCACCCAGAATGCAATGTGCATGCCCCTCCCCACACCCCTGCGCATGTGCGCGCAATTCCCCCCTACCGCTCCCTTACCTGCCCTGCACCTCACAGCTGATTTTTCGGCTGGTTTGAGGCCTTTTTTGGCCTCCCAGAGGCTTTTCAGGCCAAATTACAGGCCCATTTCGTCACTTCCGGTATCACAGGAAGTGACAAAACGGGCCTATAATTCAGCCTGGAAAGCCTTGCAGAGGCTTTTTCCAAGCCTCTGGGAGGCCGAAAAAGGCTTCAAACCAACCGGGGGAAAAATCAGCTGTGAGGCGCATGCATGGGCAATGAGGTAAGTTCGCCTGCAGCTCGCATGCCAGCACAAATGGCTCTGTGTGCCACTTGTGGCACACATGCCATAGGTTCGCCATCACGGGTGTAGGGTTTCCTGCCTAAGCAGGGGGTTGGACTAGAAGACCTCCAACTCTGTTATTCTATTCTATTTCTATTTCTAAATTTGTTATGTGAGTTTTTGCCCCATTCTACAACTTTTCTTGCCACGTTTGTTAAGTGAATCGCAGTTGTTAAATTAGTAACATGGTTTGTTAGATGAATCTGATTTCCCCATTGACTTTGCTCGTCCAAAGGTCACATAATTACATGACACTGCGACCGTCATAAATATGAACCAGCTGCAAAGCACCTGAAGGTAAATCGCATAACCATGGGGATGCTGCAATGGCCGTAAGTGTGAAAAAAATGGCCATAAATTACTTTTTTTTTCAATGCCCCTGTAATTTTGAACGGTCACTAAATGAACTGTTGTAAGTCGAGGACTACCTGTTCCTGTAAACTTCCAGTACTTGAGGGGCTGTCACCGAGAAGAGGGGGTTGACTTATTCTCCAAAGCACTGAGGGCAGGACAAGAAGCAATGGGCTTATTAAAGAGAGATCCAGGCTGGAAATAAGGAGAAATTTCCTGAATAGTTCTCACTATTAAGCAGTGGAATGCCCGACTTCCCAGTGTTGTGAGGGCTCCATCATTGGAGGTCTTCAAAGATTGGAGATCCATTTGTCAGGTTTCCAAGTGATGAGATCCATTTAAAAAGAAAAGAACAATTTAGGGCTTGACACACATTTATCCTGGGTGGAATAAGGTCCAAGAGTGGGCTGCTGGGGGTTCGCAGGGGTTCGGGAGAGCCCCTAGCTAAGGTTCTGTGCAGTTCAGAGAACCTCCAAATCTCACTCCTGGCTGGCCCCTCCCCCCTCGCCCCTCCCCTTCCAGGAGTCCCTACGCAGCCCGTTTTGGATGCAGGTAAGTGTGAAGGCTTGGGGACGGTGAAAAATGGGCCTCCTGGAAGTTTGGGAAGGCCGGAAGTGGGCCTGTTTCCAGCTTTCAGAGAGCCTCCAGAGCCCGGGGAGGCTGTTTTTGCCCTCCCGGAGGCTCGAGGAAAGCCTCCGTAGCCCGGGGAGGGCAAAACCCCCCCCCCACACCATGGTGAAGGAGGCCGACTAGGCCACACCTGCCATGGCCACACCCACCCAGCAACTGGGCAAAGAACCCTTTGCTAAAATCTTTGATGCCCACCCCTGATAAGGTCGTCTGCCTTGGGCAGGGAGTTGGACTAGAAGACCTCCAAGGTCCCTTCCAGCTCTATGATTCCATGTACTTCTAGAGAGGTTGAGGAAGGGAGGGCCATGTCCACTCTATGGATTACTAATGTCCTCCTTGTGGAAACTTCACCAGCACTTCGATTGGCTTTTTCCTCAGTAATGTTCTTCCCGGATCAGTAGAGCCCCCTAGTGGACAAACAATGCCGTGACAGTTGTGCTCCTTGTCCAATTTCATCATATCAGGAGTTTTTCTTCTCTCTGAAATTGAACAGCTCCCCTCCCTCCCCCCAAACCCCCGACGTAACCATATGGCTACAGGTAGTCCTCGATTTACAACCACAATTGAGCCCAACATTTTTTTTCATTAGGTGAAACATTTGTTAAGCGTGTTTTGCCCCCATTGTCCGACCCTTCTTGCTATAGTTGTTAAGTGAACCACTGAAATTGTTAAGGGAGTTGCATGTTTGTTAAGTGAATCTGGCTTCCCCATTGTCTCTGCTTGTCAGAAGGTCACAGAAGGTGATCACAGGACCCCCCAGGTCACTGCAACCGTCATATATATGAACCAGTGGCCAAGCCTCCGAATTTTGATCATGCAACGGTCATAAGTATGAAAAACACTTTTTTTTCAACCCCGTTGTAACTTTGAATGGTCACTAAATGAAATCAAGGACTACCCGTATTTGCCATTTTCTTCCCTTTTTGATTTTTAGGGTTTTCAGGAAGAATGGCAAGGAAGGCAATCGACAGGGAACAGAGTTGTAAGCAGTCCAAGAACTCAGATCTAGGGGTGTCTGCAGATTACAGTCAGAAATACCACAATAGTCTGATTGAAACCTGTTTTGTATGTGCTTAGCATGAGGATTATGGACCAGGCTAGGATATTTCGTTATATTTATTTCACCCTTTTGGCATAATTACCCTAATGCAGTGTTTCTCAACCTTGGCAACTCTTAAGAAGATGTATTACAGATTAACAGAGTTGGAAGGGACCTTGTAGGTCATCTAGTCCAAACCCCCACCCAAGCAGGAGACCTTACACCATTTCTGACAGATGGCAGTTCAGTCTCTTCTTGAAAGCTTCCAGTGATGAAGCTCCCACAGCTTCTGAAGGCAAGCTGTTCCATTGGTTGATTGCTCTCACTGTCAGAAAATTTCTCCTTATTTCTAGGTTGAATCTCTCCTTGTTCAGTTTCCATCCATTATTCCTTGTCTGGCCTTCGGGTGCTTTAGAAAATAGCTTGACCCCTTCCTCTCTATGGCAGCCCTTCAAATATTGGAAGACTGCTATCCTGTCTCCCCTGGTCCTTCTCTTCACTAAACTAGCCAGGCCCAGTTCCTGTAACCGTTCATCGTATGTTTTAGCCTCCAGTCTCCTAATCATCTTGGTTGCTCTTCCCTGCACTCTTTCTAGAGCATCAACATCTTTTTTATAGTGTGGTGAGCAAAACTGAATGCAGTTTTCTAAGTGTGGTCTTACTAAGGCTTTATAGAGTGGTATTAGTACCTCCCTTGATCTTGATTGTATCCCATTGTTAATGCAATTTAGGATTGCATTAGCTTTTTTGGCTGCCACCGCACACCACTGGCTCATAAGTGTGAATTTCAAGTCCCAGAATTTCACAGCCAACACATTTCAGTAATAAGACTCCAATAAAAAGAACTCACTTCTAATCAACATGAAAACCCAACTTCAGCTGGGGCTCATTGAGAGAAAGCCATTGTTACTGTAGTTTACAATGCATTGTGGGATAACATCACGTCAAAGGGGTTTTTGTATCATTCCATCTTTGTTACATCATCAAACGTACTATATGCAAAAATATCATACCTTGAGTAGAAATTATTTTTATTGGGCTTGTTTTTGAACCTAAATATTAATTTTTACATGAGGTGTAGGGTGTGATTTCATTAAAGCTTTCTGTATGAAAGACTGCATAAATAATTATAGAATGGCCTGATCTGAGCTGATAGAATCAAGATTGCATCAAAGGATTTTATGGATCTCTGGATGTAGCTCTAAAATTTGCTATTTGGAAACTGCCCAGAATATTTTGTCAAGTATTCTGGGATCTTCTAGTGCCTTTGTGATATCCAGCAGATTGTAATTTGTGTGATTTTCCATATTTTGCTTTTAAGTTGCATTTTTTTATTCTTTTACTCTTTTATCCTTGTTTTCCAGCTCCACTCCCTGCTATTTCAAAGTAATTTGGCGTGAATTTATTTTTTATTTATTTATTAGTATCCCACTTTTATTATATTTACAAATAAACCAAGGTGACAAACATCTCTTTCTCTTCCTATTTTCTTTACAACTATCCTATGGAGTAGGGTGGGCTGAGAGAGAGCAACTGGCCCAAGGTAGTCACTCTCTCTCATCAAATCTAAAGCACCTGAAGGCCAGACAAGGAATAATGGATGGAAACTGAACAAGGAGAGATTTAGCCTGGAAATAAGGAGAAACTTTCTGACAGTGAGAACAATTAACCAATGGAACAGAAGTTGCCCTTGGAAGTTGTGGGAGCTTCATCACTTGAGACTTTCAAGAAGAGACTGGACTGCCATTTGTCAGAAATTGTGTAGGGTCTCCTGCTTGGGCAGGGGTTGACTAGATGACCTACAAGGCCCCTTCCAACTCTGATTATCTGTTATCTGTTAAATTTGTCTAGTTGCACTGTGCTTTTTTTTAAACAAAACCAATAAGGGAGAATATCCAAAAAATTCCATTTAAAAATTCCCAGTATGAATAGACCCCAGCTAACATTTCAGCATACAGGTCGAAGAAAATTATTTTGTGCTAACAAACACTAGATGTCACTCTAAACTTCAGAGAATGGAGAGAAATGCAATTAAGTTCAAAAGAGATATAGGTGCTTGCTGTATCTCTTCTGCTGCAAAGATTCGTTTCTGAAATGTATTTGAAACAGGAAAATCTTCAGCTTCAGTCTTCTCCATGCTGGTGAGTTTTGCCCTGTTTTACGGCCTTTCTTGCCACCATTGTTAAATGAATCGCTGCCGTTCTTAAGTTAGTAACACGGCCGTTAAGTGGATTTGGCTTCCCATCGACTTTGTTTCTCAGAAGGTCCCAAAGGGGGATCAACCATCATAAATACATGACAGTTGCCAAGTGTCCGAATTTTGGTCATGGGCCCATGGGGATGCGGTAATGGTCGTAAGTGTGAAAAATGGTCATACGTCACATTTTTCAGTGCCATTGTAACTTTGAACAGTCAGTAAACAACCTGTTGTAAGTCGAGAACTACCTGTATCTGACTGGGAGTCACATAGAAGAAACTAGAGCTCCGTCAATTGTCTTTTCCTGTATTCAGAATTCCCAAACTTATCCAGCACACCAAGGGTTGCAATATAATTACAATATAATCAATATAATCCCTTTTTTACATGCGCTGCATGTGACAGGCATAAAAAGAGAGCGGCTTTGGGCTTTGCTGGCATGGTTAGTAAGTTATGTTGACTTTTGGGAGCCCATCTGTCCCTTCCAGGGATCTGACAATGTTTGTGGTGACCCAGGGTGTGGCACAAAGGCAACACAGTCAGATAATCAATGAGTCCCTTTATGATCTCCAACTTTGCCTCCAAGGTCCAGGTTACCTTCTGGCTGGAGAAAAACTCTCCCAGGAACAGCCTTTGACTGCAGAAAAATCCACAGTCTCTTTGCCATTCCCCTGATGGAGACTGACTCTGAGGTAGAGGAGGAACAGCCGACAGGGAGTGGAAGTGTGGCTCCGGAGGTTGTGGAGGAGGCTGGGGAAGGGCAGAGGCTGGCTGAACAGTCAGAGGAGGACCCAGGCCCATCCTCTACCCATCCTAGGGCATGCAGGGAGGAGAGGATAAGGGAGAACATGATCTACTTGGGAGGAGAGGGCCTTGCTCCTCTTTATGGGCTGCAGCTGTGACAACTGAATAAGAGGATGGACTTGCGTACGGGCGAGTGCTGGAAACAAAGCGTGGAAATATCTCTAGTTAATGGTTCCTCTCTGAGTTTGGCATCCTTCCCAGTGTGTGTTATCTGTGGATGTCCTCCAGCACTTATCTTGCCTGGTTTGTGTTGATTTTTTCCTTCTTCTTGTAACTGTTTGTGTGGGAGTTTTTTGTCTTCTGTCAAGAATATTCGGAGCTTGGAAGCAAAATGAAGGAATAAAAGGGGCTTCACCTGTTTTCTCTGACTGTGTTTGTTTTGTGTCCCACCCTGGGTCATCACAAGCTTGCTTTCAAAAGTTGTGGGTGCTCCATCACTGAAGGCTTTTAAGAAGAGACTGGACAGCTTCCAGGGTCTCCTGCTTGAGGTGGGGGTTGAACTAGAAGACGTCCAAGGTTCCCTTCCAACTATGATGTTCTGTGTTCTACATTTGACAACACAGATAAGAGGGGTTGCTCCAAATCAGGTCTCTATTTCATCTTCAGCATCCTACTTGGGTGTCTTACAACGCTCCAAGACGTTTAAAACCTTTTTCTATAAAAGAGGATGGATCAAAACGTTCCCTTTCATGAATAGCTTTTAGCCACTGCCCTTCATTTTCTGCTTAACCCCAAGGTTGTGTTGTAACACATACCAAAGGCCATCTGGCCGGACTGAAGTCCCTCCTGGGATCAGCACTGCAGGTCACACAAAAGATGCCAGACGGCCATGACGCAAATCAACTACATCTACACAAGACAGGTCCACTTCCTTTTTGACAGTGCTGCATGTATGTTGGAAAGTTTTGGGGGGCAGAAGGGTGCAATGTTTTTATTAGTTGGCCGATATTTTTGTTGGTTGACCGTTGCCTGCCAGGACATCCTGACGTCTTCAGAAGAGCTTCCTGACAAGGCAGTTCAGAAAAGTTCTTGAAATTTCTTTTTAAAAATGACATTTTATTCCAGTGTGTTCAGACTGCGTTACAATCCAAAAGCGGGGTAACTTAAAGCTTGGGTGGAATGTTCACATGAAAGGCTACATCTGGAGAGTGACCATCTCAGACCTTAATATGAATAATCAACACAAGACCCAAACCTTTATCGTACCACCAATACCTTGATGCAATCTGCAGCAGGGTTTTTTTATACCCAACTGTGATGACCCGGGGCGTGGCACAAAAGCAACGAAGTCACAAAAATAGATAAAATCCCTTTAATACCTCTAACTTGGCCCCCAATGTCCAGTTATCGTCGGCTGGAGAAAAAACTCTCCCAAAAACAGTTTTCAAAGGAAACAAATTCCGTCCGAACTCAAAGTACATATAAATTATAAATAAAAACCAACACAAACCACACTACAGCAATTAACAAGACAAGGCAGGATAAGGGATTGAAGACATCAAAAAGATAACGAAACATACACACTTGGGAGGACACCAGAACTGACAAAGCAGGATAATTTCATGCTTTGCTTCCAGCAACTTTGCCGTGCGCAGTTTGGCCTTTCAAACAGTCTTCCCAGCTGCAGCCAATGAAGGGGATCAGGGCCCTTTCCTCCCCCATAGACCATGCAACTCATATTGCTCCCTTATCCATTACTCCCTGCTTGCCCTAGGATGAAGAGGGGGTGGGCCTGGGTCTTCCTCTGAATGCCCAGCCGGACTGTGCCCTTCCCAGTTTCCTCCACAGCCACTGGAGCCACACTCCCACTCCCTGTCCACTGTTCCACCTCTCCCTTGGAATCAGGGCATGACACCAATGCTGAATGAAGAAGTCAAATCATTTCATGCTGTACATACACTGACGTGCTAACACCCAATCCTTGATTTACATCCGGTTGCTTAGTTACTGTTCGAAGTTACAATGGACCTTGCAAAAGCTACTTATAATTCGGTTCCCATGTTCCAATGCCCATGCTCCCCACCTTGCAATCACACGATTATATTTTGGGCCCTTGACAACCGGCTCACATTTGTGGCTTTCTGAAGTGCCCTTGTGGTCATGTGGCCATAATTTGTGACTTTTTTTTTCCTAGAAACCAGTGTTTACTTCCAGTTCTGGTACCCAAAAAAATGCATTGTGTTTGCTTAACTCCTGGTAAAGGTCAAGGTTCCCCTCACACATCTGTGCTAGTCATTTCTGGCTCTAGGGGATGGTGCTCATCTCCGTTACAAAACCGAAGAGCCAGTGCTGTCCGAAGATGTCTCCGTGGTCATGTGGCCAGCATGACTAAATGCCAAAGGCGTACGGAATGCTGTTACCTTCCCGCCAAAGGGGTCCCTATTTTTCTACTTGCATTTTTTACGTGCTTTCAAACTGCTAGATTGGCAGAAGTTGGGACAAGTAACGGGAGCTCACTCCATTATGCAGGACTAGAGATTCGAACCACCGAACTGCCAACCTTTCTGATCAACAACCTCAGCATCTTAGCCACTGAGCCACTGCATCCCTTAACTCCTGGGTTATTCATTTAATCATTGCAACATTGACTTAACAACTGAGGTCTTTTCTTTAGGACTGTCACATTTGCTTAACAACCAACGCAAAACAAGATAGTTAAATTGGGTCCAGTCATGTGATAAACCACATGATAGCCATCACAACTTATGGCCAATTGTCAGGCTCAATTATGGCCATAAGTCGAGAACTAACTTGTGATTAGTATTGATAGTATATTACTTTCTCTATTTCCAGTGCTCTGATTTAGCGACATGTCTATACAACCAGGGATTGTATTAGGTTTTTTGAGCTGGTGCCACACACTGCTGGCTCATGTTTAAGTGATCGTCCACTAGGACTCCAAGGTCCCTCTCACAGTTACTGGTTTTGAGCCAAGTTTCGCCTAATCTGTACTTGTACCTTTGGTTCTTCCTGCCAAGGTGTAAAATTTTGCTTTTCTCCACATTAAATTTCATACTGTTGGATAGGACCCATTGTTCAAGTCTGACAAGATCTGTTTGGATCCTGAGCGTGTCTTCTGGGCAGTAGTGGGATTCAAATTTTTTTACTACCAGTTCTGTGGGCGTGGCTTGGTGGGTGTGGTGTGGCTTGGTGGGCGTGGCTTGGTGGGCATGGCAGGGGAAAGGTTACTGCAAAATCCCCATTCCCTCCCCACCACACTAACCTGCTTTCCAGCTCCGTTCTCCTGTGCAAGGCAATCAGAGACGACCCAGCCGATCAGCTGGGACTCAATGGGAGGCGGAGAATAGATGGGGGCGGGGCCAGTCAGAAGTGGCATTTGCCAGTTCTCTGAACTACTCAAAATTTCCGCTACCGGTTCTCCAGAACTGGTCAGAACCTGCTGAATGCCACCTCTACCTCTGGGGTGTTGGCTATTCCTCTCAGCTTAATGTCATCTGGAAATTTGATGAGTTCCCCCTTTTATTCCCTCATTTAAGTCATTTATGAAGATATTGAAGAGTACTGACCCTAAGACAGAACCTTGTGATACCCCACTGTTTATTTCTCTCCATATAGACGTAGTACCATTAAGGACTACTCATTGAGTACGGTTTGTCAGCCACTTACAAATCCATCTGGTGGTGATGCTGTCTATCCCACATTTTTCTATTTTACCAGAAGTAGGTTATGGTCTACTTTGTCGAATGCCTTACTAAGTATACTATGTCCACAGCGAACTGGTTGTTACACCATCAGCATCCCTCCACTGTCTGTACCAGTCTACTTTCATGGCTCTCTTTGATGGCTCATGCTGTGCAATGCTTTTTCCTCCTTCTTTCTTTCTTTCTTTCTTTCTTTCTTTCTTTCTTTCTTTCTTTCTTTCTTTCTTTCTTTCTTCCTTCCTTCCTTCCTTCCTTCCTTCTTTCTTTTTTCTTTCTTTCTTTCTGTTTCTTTCCAGCTGCAGCTCTCACCAGTGACTCACAATATCAGAAAAAAACACCACCTCTTGGCTGAATATCAGGGCGTGTGTGTGTGTGTGTGTGTGTGTGTGTTTTGAAAACAGAGGGGAGAAAGCCAGAGGCTTCAGGCTCTGCAAGAGAAGGAAAGCTGCAAAAATAGAGGAGCCACAGCCCGTCCTCCCTTCCTTTTATTTTTTCCATTCGAAGATCCTCTCGTTATTTTTGGCTTCAGGGGTTCTGGATGTTTCACGAGGACAGGCTGGTTCAGGAGAGGACAACCCATTCAAAAACACAACCCCGGGGGCGGGTAGGTTCACAGTTTTCTCCTTTTCTTTTTTTTTTCTGCTTGCTCCAAACACTGGTAAAATATTTCCTGCTGCTGGCCTGACTTACATTATCAAAAAACCGGCGCAGCCTCAGTGTCACATTCCACACTCCCCATTTCTTCTAAAACGTTGGCAGGCATGAATTAGAATTAGGAAATCTGTTTTTAACTGGGGTACGGGGGCAGAGGTGGTATTTGGCAGATTCTGACCAGTTCTGGAGAACCGGTAGCGGAAATTTTGAGCAGTTCAGGGAATCAGCAAATCCCACCTCTGACTGGCCCCACCCCATCTATTCTCTGCCTCCCAAGTCCCAGCTGATTGGCTGGGTCTTCTTTGGTTGCTCTGCACAGGAGAACGGAGCTGGAAAGCAGGTTAGTGGGGTGGGGAGGGAATGGGGTTTTGCAGTATCCTTCCCCTGCCACGCCCACCAAGCCACACCATGCCCATGAAGCCACGCCCACAGAACCAGTAGTAAAAAAATTTGAATCCTGCCACTGGAGTGGGGGACACTTCATAAGCAAACAGCTCTGAGATGTTTGCTTTTATTTATTTTTTATTTTTTAATTTTATATTGGGATTTCTATGCCGCCCTATCTCCCGAAGGACTCAGGGCAGCTCACCACAATAATAAAAACATACAATACAAATATTAAAAAGCCAATTAAACAACATCCCAATATAATGATTAACATTAACAAACCAGCACTAAAAACCCCACCCCCTCCACCAGGGGGTTAGGTTATATCTCGCCTTTGCTCCAGGAGGTCAAGGAAAGCTGGGAGGAGGCTCCCTTTATGAGTGTACAGGTAGTCCTCAACTTATGACCACAATTGAGCCCAACATTTGTGTTGTTAAGCTTTGAGCTTTGGTGGCTCAGGCTGTAAATGCCTGCTCTTAAGATCCAGCTGTCTACAATTATTGTAGGCTTGAATCCCACCAGGCTCAAGGTTGACTCAGCCTTCCATCCTCTCGGGGTAGGTAAATTGAGGACCCAAGATTGTTGGGGGCAATTAGCTGACCTTGTAAAAATGCCGCTTAGTAATAAGCAGGCATATACAATGGAAGGAAGGCTATTGCTGAGCACATTGGGTTGTGCTCCAAAATTGTAAGTCCCTGAGTCTTCGGAGAAGGGCGGCATATAAATGTAATTAAAAAAAAAAAAAAAGTGAGAAATTTGTTAAATCGGTTTCACCCCGTTTTACGGCTTTTGTAGCCACATTTGCTAAGCGAATCGCTGCTGTTCTTCAATTAGTAACACGGTTGTTAAGCGAATCTGGCTTCCCCATTGACTTGGTGTATCAGAAAGTCACAAAATTGGATCACATGACCCCAGGACATTGCAAACGTCATAAATGTCAACTGCGTGTCAAGCATTGGAATGTAAATCACGTGACCATGGGAATGCTCCAATGGTGATAAGTGTGGAATATAGTCATAAGTCACTTTTTTCAGTGCCATTGGTCACTAATAACAACAGCACTTAGACTTATAGACAGGGGTGGGATTCAGCCAGTTCGGGCCAGTTCATTCAATCCAGATGTTCAATTTATGTCTGATTTGCCAGATTGGTAGTTGAACTGACTGGCTGGCCCCGCCCATCCCTGCCCTCCCCTTCCAGGAGTCTCCATGTGGCCCATTTTGGATGCAAGTAAGTGCAGGGTCCATGCGGAAGCTCTGGGAAAGGTGATAAACGGCCCTGCCAGAAGTTCCAGAAATCCAGAAATGGGCCTACTTCCGGCTTCCAGAGGGCCTCTGGAGCCTGGGGGAGGCCATTTTCACACTCCCAGGGACCCAAGGGAAGCCTCCGGACTCTGGGGAAGGTGAAAAACAGCCTCCTGGAAGTTCCAGGAACCCAGAAATGGGCCTGTTTCTGGCTTCCGGAGGGACTCCGATGCCCGAGGGAGGCAGTTTTTGCCCTCTCAGAGGTCCAAAGGAAACCTCCAGACTCTGGGGAAAGCAAAAAAGGGCCCTCCCAGAAGTTCCAGAAGTCCAGAAATGGGCCTGTTTCTGGCTTCTGGAGGGACTCCAGTGCCCAGAAGAGGCAATTTTCGCCCTCTCAGAGGCCCAAGGGAGCCTCTGGACTCTGGGGAAAGCAAAAAATGGTCATCCTGGAAGTTCAAGAAGTCCAGAAATGGGCCTGTTTCTGCTCAGCATGGCCACACCCACCCAGCAACTGGGCAGAGAAGCGCTTGTTAGGATTTTTGGATCCCACCTCTGGCCTTAAGTAATGCACTATGTTATGTATGCAGGTTTGAATGTCATTGGTTAAGTTTGAACTGTTCTTGTAAAATGTCAGAAATGATTGGTTTAAAAGTGTGGGAAAACCCTGCACTCTGATTGGCTGGCAACTGCGGCTGCTGACTATAAGTAGCAGCCACAGACCAGCCAAATCGGGTCTGTTATGAGCTGTAGTCACTAATAAACTCTTCACTGAAGCACTTCGCGTCTGACTCTTCATGCAAATCTAACACACTATAACCACTGCTCCACAGTCGCTCGTAATGAACTGTTGTAAGTTGGGGACAACCTGTAATGGGTGTAATGGGTGGAAGATCATTAGAGAGAGATCCAACCTGGAACTAAGAGATTTTCTGACAGCGAGAGCAATTAATCAATAGAACAGCTTCTCTCCTGGGGTTGTGGGTGCTTCATCACTGGAGGCTTTCAGGAACAGACTGGACAACCATGTAACTGGGCTGGGTGTAATGAGACTTGAGCAGGGAGTTGGATGAGATGATTCTGTAATTCATTTGGAAACCCCGTTTTTGGGAAGGGTGTATCTTCCAGCTAGAGGGCTGTCATGGATGCCATCCTTAGATTTTTTACAATCCCTTGTAGGCGTTCCTTGCAAGTCTTTAGATAGCTTGGGTGAGATTGAGATAAATCAATTGAGATGGTTGAGATAGGCTTGCATCTAGTTTTGGTCACCACGATGTAAAAAAAGATGCTGAGAGACTCCAGAAAGAGTGCAGAGAAGAGCAACCAAGATGATTAGGGACTGGAGGCTAAAACATATAAAAAACAGTTGTTGGAACTGGGTATGTCTAGTGTCAGGATTCTGGCACTTAAGAAGAGATTGGACACCCATTTATCTGAAATGGTATAGAGCCGTGATGGCGAACCTATGGCACGCGTGCCAGAGGTGGCATGCAGTGCCCTCTCAGTGGGCACACGCAACATCTGGTTTCTGGCGCACTTCTGCTCTTCTGGTTTCTGGCGCACTGGCCAGTTAGTCTTCATGAGCACTAGAGCACCAGAAAATGGCCAAAAAATCAGCCAAAAACCAGCTGGTTTTTCAGGCCGTTTTTGGCCTGAAAATGGCCTGAAAAACGGTATGAAAACAGCCTGGAAAACAGCTAGAAAAACTGCCAAAAACCAGGCTGTTTTCCAGGGCATTTTCAGGGTGTTTTCAGGCCTTCTGGGGGCCGTTCTCAGGCTGTTTTGGGGCTATTTTAGGCTGTTTTGAGGGTGTTTTCAGGGTGTTTCGAAAAACTGCCTCAAAACAGCCCAATGAAAACAGCCTGAAAAAACCAATGAAAACAGCCTGAAAATGGCATGAAAACAGACCATTTTTCGGGCTGTATTCAGGCAAAAAAAACCTGCCTGAAAACAGCCTGAAAAATGGCCCCAAAACCACCCAAAAAACTGCCCAGAAAATGGCCAACAATGGCCAAAGAAAGGCATGCACACACCGGCCAGCTGGATTTTGGTTTTACGGCGCTCCGGCACGCTCACATGCACGTACATGCATGCATGTTCCAGTTTGGGCACTCAGTGCCGAAAAGGTTCGCCATCATTGGTCTAGTGTTTCTTGCCTAAGCAGGGGTTGGACTAGAAGACCTTCCAAGGTCCCTTCCAACTCTTGTTATTCTATTCTATTCTGTTATATTCTGACTTGACCCTGGTTCTCCCAATCGTGATCCAACCCATGTTTTACTTCCCCAGTACGGTTCAGAGCAGGGAAGGGCACCCTTTATGGCCCAGATATGGAAGTTTGGAGAAGATTATGAGGTCCTTGCCCAAAATGACTGCTCGGGGCAGGGGGTTGCCCATTGTCAAAACGACCTCCAATTGCCTCTGCCCATTCACAAAGTACCTTTGAGTCAGAGAGCAAAATGGCAAAACAATAGAGATTGGCACGTCCCTCCGTTTATCTGTGAGAATGAGGAAAGTAAAGATTGCCTCACTGGGAGTTTCCAGACTCCCTCTGACGCATCTTTCCCCCAGCTGGCAATGACCAATCAGAATCTCTGTGTGGAAAATGAACTTTAGTGACAATTCTTCTTGTTGGGGGGGAACCTCTTTGACCATTGGAAGGACTTCTGAGTCAACCAATCATGCCCTTCGCAAACCCTCAAAACCCATTCCCACAATTGCAAACAATCTGCAATTGTTTGCACAATGCAGCTGGGAGAACTCGGGACACGCTGATCAAAATCGTGCAAAAGCTGATATCCAGCTGCTGTCTCGCCTTTTCCCTACCTTTCCCCACACCCACACACACACACCACCACTTTCTTGGGTTTTGTGACAGGCAATTTAAAGCTTGCTCTCTCTGCTTTGCTGCAGACCCAATTTTAGCAATGGAGGAGGAAAAGCAGAACCCAAAAGATGGCTTGAAGTAAAAGGGTCAGGGCGTCCATTCCAGGGCTTTTGGATTTCCAGATCTGTGCTGACCAAGAAATAAATCTGCCACAAAATCAGATAGTTTTGCTGCTGATCCCGGAAAGCACCAAATTCCCACGTGGAACTGAGCTAAGGCAGAAATGGACCAAAGTTACTTCTGATTGTACTGATCAATGCATATTGATTAGAGCGTCTGTGGAGATTCTCGGTCATCCAAGTCATGGCTGCCCCAAAGGTGCTTTTTCATGAGGCAACTGGACTTTCTTGTTTTCTTTGAAGACGTTTCGCTTCTCATTCAAGAAGCTTCTTCAGCTCTGACTGGATGGTTCTTCCATTCCCCCACCATCCAGTCACAATTCTGTCACTCCCTTCAAGTCAAAATGTTCCTTCCTTCCTTCCTTCCTTCCTTCCTTCCTTCCTTCCCTTATTTATATCCCATCTTTATTATTTTTACAAATAACTGAAGGTGCCAAATATATCCCTCCTCCTATTTTCTCCACCACCACAACAACCCTGTGGTGTTGGGCTGAGAGAGAGAGTGACTGGGCCAAACACACCCAACTTGCTTTCCTCCTAAGGTGGGACTTGAACTCATAATCTTCCATTTTCTAGCCTGGTGCCTCCCCCACTAGACCAAACTGGCTTCCTTGCATGACATGCTGGTTTTCTTCTGGTTACAGTAAGAATTTACTTCTCTGAAGAAG
>CM019159.1:11353178-11450921 GCA_009733165.1 Naja naja
TTTCTTCCTTCCTTTCTTTCCCTATTTCCATATTAAGTGCTGACTTCAGATTTACAGGCGGTCAACACCAGGGGTTTGAGGAAACTGTTGCTTTGCTCCGTTGAGCCAAACACTCCCTCCAGTCGGTCAGTCTGAAATCACCTGGTAGCTTGGCCAACCTTCTCCAGAAGCTCAGGTGGAATTATAAAGGTGTAGTTGCACTACACCTGATTTCGTTGTAGGAGGTGCAATGACAATAAAGTAAAGTAAAGTAAAAGTAAAGTAAAGTAAAGTAAGCTAAACTCAACTCAACTCAACTCAACTCAACTCAACTAAACTAAACTAAACTAAACTAAACTAAACTAAAACACATTTCTAGGCTCAGAGTCCTATCAATCAAAGGGTTTTGTCTTTGTATGCAGCTTCTGCTTTGTTTCTGCAAACTCTAACCCTCCTCCACACACCCTTCCCTTCCTCCCTCCAGCCCCAAAGAGAAACGCAGGGGTTTCTCCAGGGTGACTAATCAAACCTTACCAAGGCTGGAAGGGAAGTGCAAAACATAAACAACCCACCTGAGCACGTGAAGAAATGGTCACATTGCAAGGAGTGAGTTCCACACAAGGGCTCACTTAGCGGGAAGAGAGAGGGGGCAGGTGTTGCAAAAAAATGAGGAAAAAGGGCTGCCAGAAGCCTTAGGGGTTTCTTCGACATGAAGAACCCTGAACCCTGGAGGAGGGAAATTCCTGCTCTCCAGGCTGCTGAAACGATGATAGAACCCAAGAGACGTGGCTAGACCTACACCTTGCTAAGCTGCCATTGGCGCTGGGAGCAGCCCATGAGTCACAGTGAGGTCACACACCACCGCTATCCCCACCAGTCCTTCCTTGAATGAACTTTGAGACTGTCTGGAATTCTTCCAGAGAAGTCTCAAAGAGAACAGAAGAAGCTTCTTGGATGGGATGTGAAACGTCTTCAAGGAAAAACGAAGAAAGCCCAGTTGCCTCTTGAAAAAAGCACCATTGGGAGCAGCAGCCAAGAAAAAGCCAATGCAATCCTAAATTGCATTAACAGAGGGATACAATCGAGATCAAGTGAGGTACTTAATGCCACACTATAAAGCCTTAGTAAGGCCACACCTAGAGTACTGCATCCAGTTTTGGTCACTACACTATTAAAAAATGTTGAGGCTCTAGAAAAAGTGCAGAGAAGAGCAACCAGGATGATTAGGGGACTGGAGACTAAAAGATACAATGAACGGTTACAGCAACTGGGCCTGGCTAGTCTAGTGAAGAGAAGGACCCAGGGAGACATGATAGCAGTGTTCCAATATTTGAGGGGCTGCCACAGAGAGAGGAAGGGGTCAAGTTATTCTCCAAAGCCCCTGAAGGCCAGACAAGGAATAATGGATGGAAACTGAACAAGGAGAGATTCAACCTAGAAATAAGGAGAAATTTTCTGACAGTAGGAACAATCAACCCATGGAACAGAAGTTGCCCTCGGAAGTTGTGGGAGTGTCATCACTGGAAGCTTTCAAGAAGAGACTGGACTGCCATCTGTCAGAAATATTGTTGAAGGATTTCCTGCTTAGGTGTGGGGCTGGACTAGATGACCTACAATGTCCCTTCCAACTCTGATTATCTGTTAATATTATCAGGATGACTGAGAATCTCCATAGACATTCTTCCATTCCCCTGCCTTGGAAGTGATACCATCCTGTTACAATTGCACCTTGTGGTGAAAATATATTTCTAAAATCTAAGAGACTGGGGTGAACAGCAGAAGACTCTTGAGGCTTCAGTTGTTGTGGTAGTGACGAAGAGGGCCGCTGAACAAGGTGTCACCAAGAAGAGGAAATGAGTTTGGTTCATCTAAATTTAATAAATCAAAGAAGGTTTGGTGATTTCTAGCAGAGTCAAAATGGCGTCTTAACTTTGAACCTTGATTCTGTTTGAGAGGAGCCAGAAAATCTGTGCAAGTAACAGATCTGGTGCAGTTAATAAAATGTTACGCGTAATCTTATATTCAAGAACCAGCTAGCTGAACGTGTCTTCGATAACACATTGAAATTGTTATCATAGAGATACCGAACACCTGTCATCTGATCTCACAGGGTTGTATTAGAGCCTTGTATATAATGTGTGGAAGCCTGAAATGCAATGTAAATAATACTCTTTCTTTTTAAGATCAAGACTGGGGTAGTTGGGGTGGGCATAGCAAGGACTACATGTATTTATTTATTTTATTTAGAAATTCTATGCAGCCACCCATCTTAAATACATAACTCTCCAAGCAGCGAAGAGTTTTACAAAAATAATTATAAACATACAAGGGGAGAATAAATAAGCGAGGCACTTCATAACAATCTCGTAAAACACACGTGCATCAGGCTCTTCTAGCATCCTGGATTCTACGCTTAGGGGAAAAACCAAGTTTTAACAGCCTTAGAGGTACAGGGTCATCTGAATTTCAGGAGAGAAGCTGTTTATTTGCAACCGTAAGCTCAACTTGATTGTATTTTGTTTCATACTTCTGATATGTCTATAACAAATTCTCATGCCAACCAGATGGGAGGTGAGGCCTTGAAAGCCATCAGGACTTGTGGAAAAAGAATGATGGCTGATCAGGGGTGGGATTCAAATTTCTTAACAACTGGTTCTGTGGGTATGGCCTAATTTGTGGGTGTGCCTTGGTGGTCACGTGACTCGCTGGGTGTGGCTTGTATGTAAATATTGTAAATATATATGTAAATATTGAATTTTTTATTTAATAAGAAGAGCAACTTTTACCCAAAGTCAGGCAAAGCAGAGAGGCAGATTGAGTGTTTTTTTTAAAATTACATTTATATGCCGCCCTTCTCCGAAGACTCAGGGTGGCTTACAATTTTTGGGATACAACCCAGTGTGCTCAGCAATAGCCTTCCTTCCATTGTATATGCCTGCTTATTACTAAGCGCATTTTACAAAGTCAGCTTATTGCCCCCAACAATCTTGGGTCCTCAATTTACCTACCCCGAGAGGATGGAAGGCTGAGTCAACCTTGAGCCTGGTGGGATTCGAGCCTACAATAATTGCAGGCAGCTGGAACTTAAGTGCTAGGCATTTAGCAGCCTGCACCACCAAGGCAGCACCAAGAGTTGCTTGCAGAATCACAGATTCACTCACAGATCTACCTTTCTGCAATCTGTTGCCTGAGTCTGTCACACAAAATTTGCTTGCAAGCAAACTCATAAAATTTGCTAACAAGCAAACTCACAAAATTAACTCACAACACACCATGTATGTCAATATTGAATTTTTTATTAAAAAAAGAGCAAATTTACCCCAAATTTGCAGGCAAAGCAGGCAGGCAGATTGAGTTTCTTGCAGAATTCACTCACAGATCTACCTCTCTGCAATCTGCTGCCTGAGTCTGCACTGAAAAATAGAAACTTCAGTCCTAAGGAAGGTTCAGCTCTGCTCTCAGGCCACTTTTCCCTCTCCACCAAGCTCCTGAATACCACCCTGACTAGGCTTCAGGGAAGCCTCCTAGGTGAAGGTGAAGCAATACAACAGTGATTTAGATTAGCTAGAAAGCAAGAAATCCGATCATGTCCTGCTTTCTAGCTAATCTAGATCGCAAGGCACAGCTGATCGTCGGAAGAGCTAATTGTCAGAGAAAAGGGAAAATAGCAACTTACCAAAAATTAGGCGAAGGCACAATGCAGGCAAGTTGGATGACATGCAGGGCGAGATAAGGAGTGACTGGGCGGGGTGGGTGGGGAGGGGCCAGTCAGTGTCATGATTTGCCAGTTCTCTGAGTTGTAACAACCAGTTCTATAGAACCGGTCCGAACAGGAAGAATCCCACCCCTATGCCCGATGCTCTGAAGAAGAGAGCATGGAAAGTCATCAATGACACAGCAGGTCAACAATGGCCCAACCCAATTATCTGGTGGGATGATTTTTTTCTCCTCAAATGGTACCTTACCGAAAGACAAGGATTATTTTTGCACAATATTGGAAAAAAGGAAAATATACCATGAGAAGAAGAAATAGTCAAGAAGATACTAGATTGTGCAGAAATGGACATTGAAAATTAAACAGAAAGAGGATGTGGAATATTATCAAATGTGGAACTTTTTACCAATGATTGGGGGGGGAAAGGGCTGGAGATTAAGAATGTAATTTCTTAATCTATTTCCCTAAAAAAAATAAGAGGGCATGGTCATGACTAGAGGTAGCTCCACCTTCCAAGTCTCCTTTCCAGAGGTGGTATTCAGCAGGCTCGGACCAGTTCTGGAGAACCAGTAGTGGAAATTTTGAGTAGTTCAGAGAACCGGCAAATACCACCTCTGACTGGCTGCGTCCCCATCTATTCTCTGCCTCCCATTGAGTCCCAGCTGATCGGCTGGGTCTTCTTTGGTTGCCCTGCACAGGAGAACGGAGCTGGAAAGCAGGTTAGTGGGATGGGGAGGGAATGGGGATTTTACAGTATCCTTCCCCTGCCATTCTCACCAAGCCACGCCCACAGAACCAATAGTAAAAAAAATATTTGAATCCCACCACTGCCCCTTTCTCACCCCATGAACCTGGGACAAGCAATTGAGGAAGCTCCTGGCAGGCCACCTCTAGTCAACGAATTGATTTGGTGCGAAATTAAATTTGAGAAATGCAGCTGCGTGGGATGGGCCTAAGACGGACATCATGGCCCAGGTGGCAGGATTTGCACCCTGTGCCAGGAACATCTAAAAATGAACTAGCTTGATGCTCGTTAGAAAGGGACACCTCCTGGTCACCATCTTTCCATTTTTGACCTCCCCCTAGATGTCTCTCGGCTCTTCTGCTTCAGGGGAAAAAAAAAACCATTCTTGCAAAAATAAGAGCTGGGAGGTTGCCTCTGAAGTTTTTACACTGCCTAGAAGAGCTGTTTCCCAGTGAAGGAAGGACAAGGAAGAGAGGGGGCAGGTGAGGGGCAGCGCTCCCCCTTCAGCCAACAGTGGGATGCTGGCTGGTTGAAGGAAGGGAAAGTGAGAAAAGGACCAGGGGAGACATGATAGCAGTATTCCACTATCTGAAGGGATGCCACAAAGAAGAGGGGGTGGGGTCAACTTATTTTCCAAAGCACCAGAGAGCAAGATAAGAAATGATGGATGGAAACGGATCAAGGAGAGAAGCAGCCTGGAACTGAGAAGAAACTTCCTAACAGTGAGGACAATTAACCCGTGGAACAGCTTTGCCTTCAGACATTGTGAGTATTTCATCACTGGAGGTTTTTAAGAAGAGACTGGACAGTCGCTTGTCTGAAATGGTATAGGGTCTCCTGCTTGAACAGAGAGTTGGACTAGAAGACCTCCAAAGTCCCTTCCCACTCTGGTGTTCTATTTTGTTACTGTATATGTGTGCTCTCCAGACAGTATATAGGTAATTGGGAATTGAGATAGTTAAGTTGGAATTGGGAGCTGTCCCCTTAAGGGAATGCCTCATGGTAAATGTAGTTAATGCATCATGGGAAATGTAGTTCATGTCATGTGGTCACATCTGTAATCCTGATTGGTCACTGAATTGACCCTTGGTTGGGTTGGGGGAGTTTCCTTTACTCTTGCTTGGACCCCATCACCGTGCTGGTGTCTCACCCTTTGCTCCATCGTTATGGGATGAAGATCACTATAATTTTACACTATGAAGTCAGCTGTGCAAAGAATTGGACATTAGATGAATCTCGACGTAACCGTGAGTTATATTTGAGGATGCCTGGTGAACCAATAAAGAAACTTTGTATGGAAGCCTTTGTAGAGTTTAATCTGACTGTCTTTATATTCAGCCAGCAATTAAAAGACAGAACAATATGCATCTCATATGCCCAAAGTTGAAAAGACACACTAATTCCCACAGTACAAGAGTTGGATGGTGAAGATGATGAGTTGGAGGAGATGGTGTAACTGACGGTTTTAATCGGAGAAAAATTCAGTCTTCAGAAGTTGTGAGGTTTTTAAGAAGAGACTGGACAGTCATTTCTCTGGAATGGCATAGGGTCTCCTGCTTGAGCAGGGGGGTTATTTTTATTTTTTATTGATTTGATTTGATTTGATTTGTCAATCACTTACAAGATAATAGGTATAAGTATAAACATGACTAAGAATACAGGAAATAGGTAGGAATAAATGGGGACAATAGGACAGGGATGGTAGGCACGATGGTGCACTTATGCACGCCCCTTACAGACCTCTTAGGAATGGGGTGAGGTCAATAGTGGATAGTTTGAGGTTAAAGGAGTGGGGGTTAGAGGATGTAACAATAGAGTCAGGTAGTGCACTCCAGGCATTGACCACTCTGTTGCCGAAGTGGTGCTTTCTGCAATCAAGTTTGGAGAGGTTTACATTGAGTTTGTATCTGTTGTGTGCTCTTGTATGGTTGCGGTTGAAGCTGAAGTAGTCATTGACTGGTAGGACATTGTAGCTGATAATTTTGTGTACTACACTTAAGTCAAATGTAGGCGTAGTTCAAGGTTGTCCAAGCCCAAAATTTCAAGCCTGGTGATATAGGGTATTCTGTTGCAAGCAGAAGAGTGTAGTACTCTTCTCGTGCAATACTTCTGGACTCGCTCAATTGTATTAATGTCCAATATACAGTGCGGATTCCAGGCTGATGAGCTGTATTCGAGTATTGGTCTAGCAAAGGTTTTGTATGCCCTAGTTAGCAATTCTATATTTCCAGAGCAGAAGCTTCGTAAGATTAGATTTACAACTCTTAATGCCTTTTTGGCAATGCTGTTACAGTGAGCTCTGGTGCTTAGGTCATTTGATACGAGTCTCTCCAAGGTCCTTGACAGAGTGAGGAACATCAACGAGATCATATCCGCCTAGCTTGTATTTGGTGTACTGATTTTTTTTTTTTTACCAATGTGTAGGACAGAACATTTGTTGGTCGATATTTGGTCTAGAAGACCTCCAAAGTTTTATATTCTGATTTTGATTCTGATTGGGGTGGGATGGGACAGCAGCACTGGTGGCCCCGTGGAAGGCATGGCTCACCTCAGCATGACCTCCGTGCACCGAAGAGAACTTCAGAGCCAAAGCAAGAATCAAAGGAGCAGGAAAACCAGAGCGCAGAGATTCAGCATGAAGAGTCATGATGCATGACTCAGGATCTAAAGGGTGGTTGGGGAGAGATGCTATCTCTTCTTCACATGCTTCATGCCAAAGCCATGATGACACAGAGCTCAACTCCCTTGCTAATCGAAGCAGTCCTCAAATCGGGACAATGGAAGGGCTAATGGACGCCTACTCATTTTGCATCATAAACTATGGCCTTCTCACTCTTTCCTGCTCATACAGGAGACCTGTGCCAAAATTGTTCCTGCACCACGTACACACCGATACCACCCCCGTCCCAAGCTTTGATGGGCCTTCGCTTGCTCCCATCCCCCACCTCAGCATAGTTAAAGGAGTTTTGCCCTATTTTACGGCTTTTCTTGCCACGTTTGTTAAGTGAATCACTGCCGTTGTTAAATTAGTAACAGGGTTCTTAAGTGAATCTGGTTTCCCCCCATTGACTTTGCTCGTCAGAAGGTCGCAAAAGGTGATCCCATAATCCTGGGACAATTGCAACCGATCCCCTAATCCCTGGTGTTGAAAGAATTATCCTTCTGGGTTCAGTTCCAAGTGGGGAAAAAGACACTGGAAACATGGAGGCTGTTTGGAAAGATGGTTTAATGGTGGACAGGACCACATGGCTTGAAGCTCCGAAGTGAAAAGGATGCTCACATGCTTCAAGGTGAGAACAGAAGGTCAAGAAGGGCTGAGATGCTGAGAGTGCCTGGGCTTTATAACCTTGGTTGGGATTTGAATTGGAGCTTGTATTCTGATTGGTTGTCAGACTCCCATGGGGCCATGCAGGAGCAACTCTGTAGGCTGTCCTGAGTTCCAGGCTTGGTTGAGCCTTGCTGGATGATGATGCACTCACTGAAAGGGCTTTTGAGCAATTGCTATAGCTTTACCTGGAGATCTTTGTTATGTAAAATATTCTGGCCCAGGCCTTAATGGCCCACCCATTAACAAAGGTGGGGGTGAGCTTCTACTTCTGAGGTGAGTTTCTGCTTCTGAGTTTCTACTCTTTTAGGGAAATATTCTGCCTTTTTAATATTTCCTAGGATATTTCATTTTTCTACGAGAGGGTTGGGTGCTAACTTCCTACACTGGGACAATTGCAACCGTCATCGAGGTGAGTCAGTTATCATCAAGCATCCGAATGTGAATCACGTGACCGTGGGGGATGCTAACAATGGTCTGTTGGAAAAATTATCCTTCTGGGTTCAGTTCCAAGTGGGGAAAAAGACACTGGAAACATGGAGGCTGTTTGGAAAGATGGTTTAATGGTGGACAGGACCACATGGCTTGAGCTCCAAGTGAAAAGGATGATCACATGCTTCAAGGTGAGAACAGAAGGTCAAGAAGGGCTGAGATGCTGAGAGTGCCTGGGCTTTATAACCTTGGTTGGGATTTGAATTGGAGCTTGTATTCTGATTGGTTGTCAGACTCCCATGGGGCCATGCAGGAGCAACTCTGTAGGCTGTCCTGAGTTCCAGGCTTGGTTGAGCCTTGCTGGATGATGATGCACTCACTGAAAGGGCTTTTGAGCAATTGCTATAGCTTTACCTGGAGATCTTTGTTATGTAAAATATTCTGGCCCAGGCCTTAATGGCCCACCCATTAACAAAGGTGGGGGTGAGCTTCTACTTCTGAGGTGAGTTTCTGCTTCTGAGTTTCTACTCTTTTTAGGGGAAATATTCTGCCTTTTTAATATTTCCTAGGATATTTCATTTTTCTACGAGAGGGTTGGGTGCTAACTTCCTACACTGGGACAATTGCAACCGTCATCGAGGTGAGTCAGTTATCATCAAGCATCCGAATGTGAATCACGTGATCGTGGGGGATGCTAACAATGGTCTGTTGGAAAAATTATCCTTCTGGGTTCAGTTCCAAGTGGGGAAAAAGACACTGGGGACATGGAGGCTGTTTAGAAAGATGGTTTAATGGTGGACAGGACCACATGGCTTGGAGCTACAAAGAAGGAAGGACGATCACATGCTTCAAGATGAAGGAAAAGAAGGGAAGGCTGATATGCTGAGTGTGCCTCGGTTTTATACCCTCTGTTGGGATTTGAATTGGAGCTTGTATTCTGATTGGTTGTCAGACTCCCAGGGGGCCATGCAGCGGCAACTCTGTAGCTTGTCCTGAGTCCCAGGCTTGGTTGAGCCTTGCTGGATGATGATTGTAAGGAAAGGGCTTTGGGCAATCCCTATTATAGCTCTACCTGGAGTAGATCTTCGTTATGTAAAATAGACTGGCCCAGGCCTTAATGGCTCATTAGCAAAGGTGGCAGTGTGTGAGTTTCTGCCTCTTTTGAGTTTCTACTGTTCTTTTTTTAGGGGAAATATTCTGCCTTTTTAAAGTATATCCTAAAATATTTCATTTTCCTAGGAGAGGGGTGGGTTTTAAACTTCCAACAGGCCATTAAGTGTGAAAAACAGTCACAAGATCCTTTTTTTTCAGTGCTGCCCTAACGTTGAACCGTCATGACATGAACCTTTGCACGTCAGGACTACCTGTATCGAGCTATCTTTGTTCGGAAGGAGAATTCATCCTTTTTGCGTTTTTTTGTTTGTTTTCCTTTCGATAGCCAAACTTTTGCATGGAAAATAATCCTGGGCCAATCCCCCAGCAGCAGTCCTGATCTGAACTGCACGAATTCCTTTTCACCTCCTGGGAGTTTGTTGTGTTGTGTTTTCCCACTCGGGATGGGCGATGATGTCGATTGACGCTGTCAACAACCAACAACAACAGCCCCAAATCGGGATGTTGTGTTCCCAACCTACTCCGAGCCCTGTTATCTTCGCCTCACCTTGTTTTAGTTCCTCCTCCCCTTTTAAGGCTTGGGCAACGCTTTGCAAATCTCTCAGGAGTGCGTTGCTGTGCATGTTTTTGGCTCCCTGGTTTGCTTTAGTTGGCAAAAGTTTCCCAGTTCGGGTGGGGAGCGGGTGGGGGCGGGGGAGGGAAAGGGTGGAGATATTTGGGAGGGGGGTGTGGAGGGTGGGAACGAGTCACGTTGCAAACCCACGTGCCAGCGGGGGCTTGGCCCGGAGCCCGGAATGAGAAAGTTTTAATCAACCGCGGAGCAAAGCAACAGATTTGCAAACTCCAGGCTGGAGAGGGGGTGGGGGCGACACATACATGCTGGGATTGGGGGGCAGGAACGACGAGGAGTAGCCGAGTGAGGAGGAGGACAGGAGGGCGAAGGAGGCAGGCAGCGAGCCCCACTCTCTTCTCTGCCCGCCGCCTTAAGGACCGCGGAGGGGAAGGTGCTCGGCGGCGCCCCGCGAAATTTGAAAGTGGCTGGGCGTTTTGCTCCGGTGCTGCGCGCTGCGCGGATCCCCAGCGGCTCCGGATCCCGTCGTTCCAGCAGCAGGAGGAGGAGGAGGAGGTGGTGGTGGTGACGGAGGGGTGCGGCTTGGAGGTGAGCAACCGAGCCCCCTTTTTGGCACGGTCCCGCGGCTGGAAGGAAGGGCGATCTGGGTGGCAGCGCCGGGTCAGCCGCAAGGCACGGTGACAGTTTGCTGGGTGTGTGTGGGGGGAGGGGCGAAATAGTAATGGGGAGAGAATACGGCTGGATCCCAGGGCCAGGGGAACCCACGCCTATGGAGTTCAATCTTCTGCTCTTGGCCATCCTAAGGCCTGCTCCGGACTTTGAATGCTCATGCAATAAATGGATAGGAGAGGGATAGGAAATAGGATAGGATAGGGATAAAAATAGGATAGAAAGGATAGAAAATAGGATAGGAAAGGGATAGGAGATAGGATAGGAAATGGGATAGGAGGTTAGGAGAGGGGTAGGAAATGGGATAGGATAGGGATAGGATAGGGATAGAAAATAGGATAGGATAGGAGGTTAGGAGAGGGATAGGAAATGGGATGGGATAGGATAGGGATAAGAAATAGGATAGGATAGAATAGGGTAGAATAGAAAATAGGATAGGAAAGGGATAGGAGATAGGATAGGAAATGGGATAGGATAGGAGATTAGGTGAGGGGTAGGAAATGGGATAGGATAGGAGAGGGATAGGAAATAGGATAGGATAGGAAAGGATAGGATAGGATGAGCTGGAAAGGGACCTTGGAGGTCTTCTAGCCCCCTGCTTCTAGCTCTCCAGCCCCCTACTCAAGCAGGAGATCCTATACCATTTCAGATAAGGGACTCTCCAGACGCTTCTTAAGAACCAGGCAACTGTATTGTCTGGCCAGAAAAGTCATTGGTTTCATGACTTGTGTGGACCGGTTGCTGGCATGCTGCCTACCGGTGCCAGTCCATGCACTGGGGGGTTTGGGGACCCCTGCTCTAATGTATTTCTCCCAAATTCTTCACTAAAACCTAAAAAAGGGAAGTCCTTCTCCCCTCAACTTTGCATAGACCCCAGCCTCATCTTGATCTTAGCAACAGTACGCAACAATTTGTCACTGTCTTCCTCTGGGCATTGGGTATTTTTTAACAGACAGATTAACAGAGTTGGAAGGGACCTTGTACTGTAGGTCATCTAGTCCAACCCCTCCCCTGCCCAAGCAGGAGACCCTACACCATTTCTGACAAATGGCAGTCCAATCTCTTCTTGAAAGCCTCCAGTGATGAAGCTCCCACAATTTCCGAAGGCAACTTCTGTTCCATGGGTTGGTTGCTCTCACTGTCAGAAAGTTTTTCCTTATTTCTAGGTTGAATTTATCCTTGATCAGTTTCCATCTGTTGTTCCTTGTCAGGCCTTCAGGTGCTTTGGAAAATAGCTTGATTCCTTCCTCTCTATGGCAGCCCCTCAAACATTGGAAGACTGCTATCCTGTCTCCCCTTGTCCTTCTCTTCACTAGACTAGCCAGGCCCAGTTCCTGCAACCGTTCTTCGTATATTTTAGCCTCCAGTCCCCTAATTATCCTGATTGTTTTTCTCTGCACTTTTTCTAGAGTGTCAACATCTTTTTTATAGTGTGGTGACCAAAACTGAATGCAGTACCCTAGGTGTGGTCTTATTAAGGCTGTATAGAGTGATATTAGTACCTCACTTGATCTTGACTGTATCCCTTTGTTAATGCAATTTAGGATTGCGTTGGCTTTTTTGCTGCCGCCATACACTCCCAGCTCATTAACTGGTTGTCCACTAAGACTTTAAAAAATTTTAAATTTTAAAAAATTCCAATCTAGCTACCCACTCCAAGATTCCCTGTTCATCTCCTGAAAAGACTAACCATGCCTGATTGTGCTTAGCCTTTTCAAAATGAGATGAGCATGGTTGATGTCGGTTGGTGAGACCACACAATCTAATTTACTAATCTGTCTTTTGGTCCATTTGCTGAATATAGAGACAGATAGATAACTCTACAAATTCTTCCATACAAAGCTTCTTTTATTGGATTATATTAGGTATCCTCAAGGTGACTCACAGTTATGTCGAGATGCATCTAATGTCCAATTGTGCAGTTGAAATCATAGTGTAAGTGATAGTAATCTTTCTATCCCATATTTCATCCCATAGTCATAGAGGCAGGGGTATAGCTGCTACCACGAGGCTGTGTGATCAGGTAAGAGTGAGGGAGCCTCCCCCAACCTCACAAGGGTCAGTTTAGTGACCAATCAGGATTACAGATGTGACCACATGACATGGACTACATTTCCCAGGATACCTTAACTACTTTTACCATGAGTTCCCCTGACGGGGGAAGAGAGGCAGGATATAAATCTAATACATAAAATAAATGATGCATTCCCTTAAGGGGACAGCTCTCAATTCCTAACTACCTATCCCAAATCCCATTAACTCTAAACTGGCTGGACAGCACAATCTCTCTCTTTGAGAAGGGCAATTTAGTGATCTTGAAGACGAACCCCTTGACACTTGACATCCGGATCTTGCTTCTCCGCAGTTCATAATAACTGGGAATTGCAGGAGTGGAAAGCCAAGAGGCCTGAAGGGCACCTGGTTGGAGAAGGCAGTTCAAACCCCATATAAATCTTCTTCAGGCAGCTGCACTTCAGGAGAACCGAGTCCTGCACACCATGACATCAAGATGGGCATGACGTCGTTGTGGGAATGCAGGGGATTCAAGTGTAAGACCCTTCCTCTGGCTAGATCAAAAGATCAAAGCAACTCCAATTTCAGTTCAGTGCCCTTCTTTAAAAAAATCTCACTGGGAGGTGTCCTTAAGGGGTCAGCTCCTTTTCCAAATAAAACAGTGAAAAGAGATCTGGTTTTGTAACTTCCCTTTTTCCTGGATTTATTTATTTATTATTTATTTATTAATTCGACTTGTATGCCACCTCTCCGAAAGGACTCGGGACTCGGGCTGCTCACAGCTAAAATACAACAATAAATAAATTACCTAAAAACATATTAAACAATTACAAGCCAATTGGAATTAAAACCCAAAGTTAAAATAAACAAACCCCAGAGTCAGCACAGCCCGGATAGAAACAGCCAGGTTTTAAATCGTGGCAGAAGGTGCGGAGATCGAGCCAGCCGGAGCTCTCGCGAAGAAGATTCCATAAAGTGGGAGCCGCCACAGAGTAGGCCCCGGTCACCGCCAAGCGACATTGAGTCGGACGGCACCCGAGGAGACCCCGTCTGTGCGCTCGCACAGGGCGTTGGTATTTGATGCTGGGAGGAGTCGCTCATAAATATCCTGGACCCATGCCATGTAGGACTTTGAATGTTAACACCAAAACCTTGAATCTCACCCGAGGGCAACCGAAGCCAATGCAGGCCGCGCAGGAGGGGTGTAATATGGGAGTATCGGGAAGCTCCCATCACTACCCGCCGGCCACATTCTGCACCAGCTGAAGCCTCCGAGTGGTATGCAAGGGCAGTCCTAAATAGAGAGCGTTACAGTAGTCGAAGTGGGAGATAACGAGCATCTGAGTGATCGCGCAGGGCATCATCGGTCCAGATATGGGCGCAACTGGTGAACCAGCCAGATCTGGGCAAAGGCCCCCTGGCCACGGCCCCACCTGCTCCTCCAACTTGAGCCGTGAGTCCAGGAGGACCCCAGATTCCGTGCCCTGTCCACGGGGTAACACCTCCTCCCCATGACCAAAGATGGAACCTCTGAACTGGACCAAGATGTCGGTATGGACAACCACTCTGTCTTGGCTGGATTGAGTCGAAGCATGTTCCTGTCCATCCAGATCCGCACCGCTTCCAGCAACGGGACATCACGAGAGAGCATCACTGATGTGGCCCAGGGTGGAGATGTATAACTGCGTATCATCAGTATCATCAGACCCCAAAGCCACGGATGATCTCACCCAGCAGCTTCATATAAATGTTGAACAAGAGAGGTGAGAGGACTGACCCTGGTGTACCCCACAAGTGAGAGACCTCGAGTCTGCTCTGCCCCTGCCAACACTGTTTGAACGCCCGAGAGGTAGGAGGAGAACCACTGTAAAACAGTGCCTCCCACTCCCAGCCCCCGAGACGCCGCAACAGGATACCATGGTCGATGGTATCAAAAGCCACTGAGAGATCTAACAGGACCAGGACAGAGGAAAAACCCCTGTCCCGAGCCCTGAGAGATCATCAATCGCACAACCAATGCTGTTCTGTGCTGTACCGGTCGGAAGCCCGATTGGTAGGATCCAGGTAGTCCACTTCCTCCAGGAAAAGTGGCAATTGCTGCGCCACACACTCTCAACAACCTTCGCTAAAAGCGAAGGTTGGAGACTGGACGAAAGTTGTTCAACACGGCTGGGTCCAGGGCAGGCTTCTTCAGAAGGGGCCTCACCACTGCCTCTTTCAAGGCGGCAGGGAACAGCCCCTCCCTTAACGGCGTTGACCACTGCCCGGAGCCAGCCACACGTGACCTCCCTGGAGGCATAAACCAACCAGGAAGGGCACGGGTCCAATAAACATGTGGTGGAACTCAGCCGCCGCATGATCCTGTCCACTTCATCCTCAGAAACAGGATCAAACTCAGTCCAGATTACATTAGCCAGACCTCTCGCATCCCCTTCCTCAGACCACTGCAAGTCCGAGCGCAACCCTTCCCGGATAAAGCGATTTTATCCTGCAGATACAGACCAAATTCCTCAGCTCTGCCCCCGCAGAGGGTCCGCCACCTCCCCCAACTGTAAGAGGGAACGGGCGACCCCAAACAGGGCGGCTGGGCGATTATCTGCAGATGCTATGAGGGTGGAGAAATAAGACCTCCTCGCCACCCCCACAGCTACATATGGGCTCTTAACTGGGCTCGGTCAGATCCGGAGTGGGTCGCCCTCCATCTACTCTCTAGTCCCCTTCTTCATCCCCCAGAGCTCCTCGGTGTATGAGGGAGCTGACCGGGATCTGCGCCGGGTAAGGGGATGCATGGGGACAACCCTGTCAAGAGCCCCCATGGCCGACTGTTGCCAGGTAGCCGCAAGGACCTCGGCAGGGCTGTGGGTGAGGGATGCAGGAAAAAACCCCAGTTCAGCCTGGAACCTCTCAGGGTCCATCAGGTGCCTGGGGCGGAACCATCTAAGTGGCTCCTCATCCCAGCGGACAGACTTGTCTGCTGGGATGAGGAGACTTGGATTATCCTCACCTGGATTACAGACTTGGATCATCCTCACCTGGAGATTTCCTGCCAGGTATAAGTAAATGCAGCTGGTTTCTCCAGTAGGGATGTTCTAGGGACCAGGTGTGCTTCCAGAATGAGAAACCCAGATTGACCTATCAGTGCCTTGGATGGCCTGTTCTGGGGCTTTCCAGGTGATTATACCACTTCCTGATTAGCATAAGGCTCCACCCAATGGAGAAGAAGCAGTTGAAGGTGTCTATGGAGATTCTCAAGTCATCCATGGTCTCCAACCTTGGCAACTTTAAGACTTGTGGACTTCAACTCCCAGAATTCCTCACCCAGCATGCTCATCTAGAGCAGGGGTCTCCAACTTTGGCAACTTTAAGACTTGTGGACTTCAACTCCCAGAATTCCTCAGCCAGCATGCTCATCTAGAGCAGGGGTCTCCAACCTTGGCAACTTTAAGACTTGTGGACTTCAACTCCCAGAATTCCTCACCCAGCATGCTCATCTAGCGCAGGGGTCTCCAACCTTGGCAACTTTAAGACTTGTGGACTTCAACTCCCAGAATTCCTCACCCAGCATGCTAGCTCAGGGGTCTCCAACCTTGGCAACTTTAAGACTTGTGGACTTCAACTCCCAGAATTCTAAGAGTTGACGTCCACAAATCTTAAAGTTGCCAAGATTGGGGACTCCTGATCTAGGTCATGGTTGTCCCAAAGGTGTTTTTTCAAGAGGCACCTGGACTTTCTGGTTTTCCTTTGAAGACGTTTCGCTCCTCATCCAGAAGAAAGCCAGCATGCGATGCAAGGAAGCCAGAAAGTGGGAGATTATGAGTTAAAGTCCCACCTTAGGAGGAAAGCAAGTTGGGTGTGTTTGGCCCAGTCGCTCTCTGTCTCAGCCCAACACCACAGGGTTGTTGTTGTGGTGGGGAAAATAGGAGGAGGTCTATGTTTGTCACCTTGACTTATTTGTAAAAATAATAAAGATGGGATATAAATAAGGGAAGGAAGGAGGGAGGAGGGAGGGAGGGAGGGAGGGAGGAGGAAGGAAGGAAGGAAGGAAGGAAGGAAGGAAGGAAGGAAGGAAGGAAGGAAGGAAGGAAGGAAGGGAGGGAGGGACATTTTGACCTGAAGGGAGTGATAGAGTTGTGCCTGGCACTACTTTGTTGAATGGAAAAGTCAAGGTTTATCCTTTTGGGGAATCAGGCCATTTACCTGCTGTTGGAGTTCCTCCTGTAGCCAAGAAGAAGGTGGCAGGCAGAAGTTTTTGGTTACTGTTGCTACTCAAGTATTATCCCTATACTTGTTGTCATGGCAACCCAAAGCAACAAAAGGAGAGGCAGCAGCATCTTGCTAAATCCGGCAGGGCTTCTCTGCTGGTTAGACAGCCACCCACAAGCTCAAGAGCAGAAGACGGAAAAAAGGCAAGACTACAACTTCTTCCACAACATACTTCCTTTCTCAACCTGTGCGCTCGACGCGTTGAAGGCCAAGATCTCAAACCCTGGGCTAGCTTAGCCAGTAAACCCAGCCAGCGTGGTTAGCTCACGGCTTGGCTTGGAAGTCAGGGATGGGCTTCAAATCTTTTAGCAAGGGGCTCTCTGCCCTAATGACTGGGTGGGTGGGTGTGGGTGGGTGGTCATGTGGCTGGGTGGGCTTGTCTAGGCGGTCATGTGACTGGGTAGGTATGGCCAACTCGATGTCGCTTCTTTGCCCTAATTATCTAAAAAGGGATATATACCAAAAAGTTGTTTATTATTTCATGCATTTAATTTAATACTTAAATAAAAGACTGGGTGAAACCAGGCTTAATAGCAGTGACTGTGAGAGGAATCTTGGAGTCTTAGTGGATTTCGGGTGAGTTACAAAATTCTTATTATTTGGGAATTAATTCCCCTCAGAGGCTAGTGGCTATGTTATCTGATTTTTTTCAATGGCTCTCCCTGGCAAGCACTGAGTGGATTGTTTATCTAGCCTGCAACACTTTTACGAGGTGTGAAATGCTCTTGGCTGAACGCCCAGAAGTTCAATTAAGCCTATTAAGAGCTTTCCCTTGCTGCTTGTCTTTCTGAGGTTATTGGGGGCTCTCTGAGCCCCACAGAGTCTTAGCTAGGGGCTCTCCCGAGCCCCTGCAAGCCCCCAGCAGCCCACCCCTGCTTGGAACACATGTGAAAACATTGTGCCTTGGAAACCAGGGTTTCATCAAATAGCCCATGAGGAGTAAATTGGTCAGGTGGTAGCCTGGAAGGAAATATCCAGGGTGGATTTTGTCCTGAAAAGGTTGGGGTGGAAATTTGAGTCTTTCTACTTCTGGGAGAATATGGTTGGATTTGGCTTGGAGGGGGGTATCCTGTTCTGTTTTTTGCAGGATTTACATTTGGATACTGGAATGAAAACAGTATTACAGAGGCTGCGGTCTTTCTCAACCTTGGCAGCTCTGAGACGCATGGACTTCAACTCCCAGAATTCCCTAGCCAGCATGTCCACACATCTTGAAATTGCCAAGCTTGAGAAAAACACCTGCTTAAACATTGCACCTACTTGTCTTTGGCTCAGTGGCTAAGACGCTGAGTCTGTCGATCAGAAACGTCAGCAGTTTGGCGGTTCAAATCCCTAGCGCCACGTCATGGAGTGAGCTCCCGTTACTTGTCCCAGCTTCTGCCAACCTAGCAGTTTGAAAGCACATAAAACATGCAAGTAGAAAAATAGGGATCACCTTTGGTGGGAAGGTAACAGAGTTCCGTGCGCCTTCGGCATTTAGTCATGGCGGCCACATGACCACAGAGACGTCTTCAGACAGCGCTGGCTCTTCAGCTTTGTAACCGAGATGAGCACTGCCCCCTAGACCCGAAAATGACTAGCACGTATGTGCGAGGGGAACCTTTACCTTTACCTTATATCCAAGAAAGACCCTGGAAGGTATCTGAGAAAGATTCAGTGGCAGATGTCAGTAACAGATCTGATGCCTTTGGTCACCAAGATAGAACAAAAACTGTTTTGTGCCCTGGTGGTGTCATCGTTCATTAGATCCTTGATTAGACTGGTGGACCTTTTTAATTGGTTTTAGATAGACCTCATGTAAAGTGGGACAACCCCCAGAAATCTCCAACCCACCTGGATGCACCAGGCCTCTTAGTGCCACATTTTTGCTTATTATAGAATACCTTTATTGTCATTGCATTCCACGAATACAATGAAATTTGAAAGCTACTCCAGCACAGTGCCCCAAACACCACATCACAATCACATTACAGAGTATTTAAAAATTAAAATAATGATAATAATAGGACTAAATCACAAATGCACTGTTTGATTCAAGACAATTACTGCCTTGGAAAAGAAACTGTTTCTCAATCTGTTAGTCCTCATTTTAAGACACCTATAACGCCTCCCTGATGGTAACAGTTCGAAATATGAGTGTCCAGGATGAGAACGGTCTGTGGAGATTTTTAGTGTTCTAGAGAGGAGTCTGGTCTTCGCAATCTCTTCCAGAGAAGAAAGAGAGCAACTGATGATTTTTTGTGCTGTGTTTATAACTCTCTGGAGCATCTTCTTATCCACTGCAGAGCATTCAGCATACCACACCGTTACACAGTATGCCAAAATGCTCTCAATGGTAGACCGGTAAAAAGTAACCAGTAACTTCTCACCCAGACCACTGTATTATTGTACCCTATGAGTGATGATTCTTGACTCTTGATGAATGTATCTTTTCTTTTATGTACACTGAGAACATTTGCACCAAGACAAATTCCTTGTGTGTCCAATCACACTTCCAATAAAGAATTCTATTCTATTCTACTCTTCTACTCTACTCTACTCTACTCTACTCTACTCTACTCCACTCCACTCCACTCCACTCCATTCCATTCCATATTTTCTATTCTATTCTTTCTGCTAGAGGTGTCCAACTTTGTCAGTTTTAAGACTGGTGGACTTCAACGCACAGATGTCTCTGGAGATTCTCAGTCATCCAGGTCATGGTTGACCCAAAGGTGCTTTTCCAAGAGGCAACTGGACTTTCTGGTTTCCCTTTGAAGGTGTTTCGCTCCTCATCCAAGGAAGCTTCTTCCGCTCTAAACAGCTGGATAAGATAAGAAGCAAAACATCTTCAAAGAAAAACAAGACAATCCAGCTGCCTCTTGGAAAAACACCTTTGGTTCAACTCCCAGAATCCTCTGACCCACCATGCTGGCTGAGGCATTCTGGGAGTTGAAGTCCACAAGTCTTAAAGTTTGGCAAGGTGGGACGCCCCTGTTTTATGCCAATGGAGGGTGACGGTTTTCGGGGGAATTAGCCCATACAAGTCACAAATGAGGTGTGTTGGTTTCAAGGAGATCTTCATGGAAACGTCTGCAGGAGATAGACTCCTTTGCTGTGACTGGAGGCTCTGCATAGAGTGGCAGCCATCCTGAGCTTCTCTGTAGGACTCAGTTTTGTTCCAGATGCCTGAGTGGATGGCACAGAGGGATGGGAGACCACTAGGAGTGGCCAGTTGCAAAAGGCCATGGCAAACTTCCTTGATCCTATTGCTCAAGCTGCCTGTAAGGCAGTGGGTCTTCAAATTTGACAGCTTTAAGAGTTGGGGACTTTAACTCACGGAATTCCTCCTCCAGGCATGTTAGCTCGGGAATTCTGGGAGTTGAAGTCCACAAGTCTTAAAACTTTGACAGGTTTGAAGACCCTTGCTCTAAGGTAGTGGTCACCAACCAGTGAGCTGGGGACCACGGGTGGTCCGCAAGAAAATTTTGGTGGTCCACAGAGAAATGTTACCCCCAGAGCATCCCCCAAAGCAATTAATCCAGGCTGCATGGGAACACAAGGCTGGGCCACCCACATGGCCCGCAGGAACACAAGGCTTGTGTCACATTGCGAACAACACAAGGTAGTGAGGGGAGGGGGGGAAAGGGGTAGGTGGGAACTTGCCCCACTCGCCCCATGCGTCGCCTGGCCACCGGGCTGCTTCTTTCCGCTTCTTTCTTCTTCTGCTTTTGGCTGCACACAAGGAAAGCAGCAAAAGTCTTTCTTGCTCTCTCCCAAACTCCTCCAGAAATGAGTCTTTGGGACCCTGCAAGGCATCCTGCTCCAAGAGGCTGTGCCTCTTTGTGACACATCTCACAAAGACTCATTTCTGATGGAATTTGGGGAGAGAAAGAAAGACTTCTGCTGCTCCTGCTGCTTTCCTTGCATAAAGCCCAAAGTCTCTCTCTCTTACTCTGTGTCTCTTTTCTATCATCTCTCTGTCTCTCTGTCTCTCTCTCTCTCTCCCGAACACTGGAGACAGTATCCTGTGATCTCAAATAAAGAATGATCAATCGGTAGGAAAACGGGGTGGGGAATTTTCCTGCAACCTTTTTGGGGGATTTTCCCAGGGTCTCTGGTCCGCAGGATTTAAAATGATGAGTTTGGTGGTCCCTGAGGTCCAAAAGGTTGGCGACCCCTGATCTAAGGGGTGCCAGGAAGTAACATTCAGAAATCATGGGCACCCCACTCACTGGAGATTTTTGAAGAAGAGACAGGACAATCACTTGTCTGAAATAGTACAGGTTCTCTTGCTTGAGCAGGGGGCTGGACTAGAAGACCTCCAAGGGCCCTTCCAGCTCATTCTATTCTATATATGTTTCTCTCTTCCCCCCCCCCCTTTACCTCCTTTCTCTGGATCCCAAATCCCGCTGCTTTCCTCCAGAACCACCGAGCCCGCCCTCCCTCCCTCCCTCCCTCCTTCCTTCCTTCCTTCCTTCCTTCCTTCCTTCGTTATAAAAGCAACGCGACGCTCGGGATCCAAAGCCGGGTGGGGCGCGCGCTCTCTTTGCTCCCGCGGGGGATACCGGCTTTCGCGGGGCTGCGCGCTTGGGCGGCTGTTGCAGCGCTTCTCGTCCGCCGGGGCTTCCAGAAAGGCGGGGGACTTTTCCCGCCGCGAGAACCGCGAAGAAAAAGGCAACTGCCGAGCCCGGCCCTCTGAAGCGCCGCTGGATGGCTGGCTGCGCAACCGCTCCCTTCCTTAACTGCAGCCTCGGGCCGCGCAGAGAGCGAGAGGTTCGTCTCAGCCCGAGCGCTGCTGGGAGCACCTTCAATCGGTGGCCCCGGCTGGGTGCGGGAGGCAGCCCCGCGGAGCTTTGCTGGCTCTGGACGTTGGTCCTCGGATGGGAGACCACCGGGAAATGTCCGAGGGAGGCTAGGCTAGGACTTCCAAGGCACATCCTAGAGGATTCAACCAGAGCTGTTCTCAACAGCTGAAGACTCCCCCAGCGTGGATCAGGAGCGAAAGCCAAATTGGAATCTCAGCTGCAGAAACTGGGGTTGCGGGGGGGGGAGATTTAACGAAAGGCCGGGCTGTCCTGGAACGGAAGGAGGCGTCACAAGGTGATCGGGGCTTCGCGAAGCCGTGAGCGGCGGCAGGCTTGGATTTGGTTCCTCTGCTGAGCAGAGACCGGCTCCTCCCGGAGTCTCAAGACCTTTTCCAGCACCGATTGTCTCTGGGACCAGGGCGGGCTTGGCTGGTGTGGTGTGAAAGGGGAGGAGGAAGGGGAAAGATGGCAGGGATGAGCAGGGGGTGGAAATGAAGGCATGGGGAATGTTCAGGTGGGAACAGCGAATCCTCAGGTTATGGCCAAGGGTGTGGAAGGGGTAGTTGTGATAATGGGCCTGAAACTTGGATGGATGGAATAAGGAATGGAATGGAATGGAATGAAGAAATCAGAATAAAAAAAGAACAGAACAAGAACGAAAGAACAGAATCGAAATCTTCGAAGGATCAGTCATCACTGACAAAAGAAAACAGACATGGAAAAAAAAAAAAGGAAAAAAGGAAAGGAGGAAGAAGGAAGGAAGGAAGATAAAGGAAGGAAAGGAAAAGAAGATGGAATGGAAAGGGAAGAAGGAAGGGGGGAAAGAAAAAAGGGAGGAATATTAGAATGTGAAAAAAAAAAAAATGAAGGAAAGAGGAAGGAAAGAAAAAAGGAAGGAAGGAAGATAGAAGGAAAAAAAAAAAAAAAAGAATGGAAGGGGAAGGAGGAAGGGAGGAAAGAAAAAAGGAGGAATATTAGAATGTGGAGTGAGGGAGGAAAGGAAGGAGAGGAAAGGAAAGGAAAGGAAAGGAAAAAGGAAAGAAAGGAAAGGAAAGGAAAGGAAAGGAAAGGAAAGGAAAGGAAAGGAATCTCCAGTCTAAGGCATGTTTCTCATCTTTGACAACTCTAAGAAATGTGGACTTCAACTCCCAGAATTCCCCAGCCAGCAGGTCGTAAAACACTGCTCTAAGTTTTTGTCCCTATATCAGGAGTGGAGAATCTCAGAGACAGAGCCTCAGTACTTAATTCTCAGTACCCCTTTGTGAATCAAAGAAACCAATATTTACTTCGTTTTGTTCTCAACAGGGCCTTGGTATTAGACGCTCTGTTCAACGCCAGGCAGCAGAGAGAGAAGATGGAGCTGGTTCCGGCCAAGGCAGCCCCCACCAGGAGGAATCTTTTCGGGCCAGTGGATCACGACCATTTGCTGCAGGAGTTCCAGAGCATGATGAGATCCAGCCTGGAACAGGCGAAGCAGCGGTGGAACTTCGACTTCTTCCAGGAGATGCCTGTCGTGGGTCTTCTCCAGTGGGAAGAACTGCAGGGCCACGAAGTTCCCGCCTTCTACCACTCACATGTGGCCAGGGAGTCTCGCCCACCTCTGCAGCCCGTGAACAGGACCGTGGACAGAGAAGAGAAAGTTCACCTCCTGGGCAGAGAGGCAGAAAGAGGCAGACCGATCAAAATGGCGACGATAGGGAAGAAGCGGAGACAGACGTATTTGACAGGTATGTAGGTCAAGGTGGTGTTTTTCAGCCCAGACTCTTTAGATCCAGGCTGCAATTCCACAGGGCAAAAGGGAAGGCAAAACAAGGACGTTGTCAGGCAATGCTCAAAAGATGAAAGTGGAAGGAGCCACACCTAGAATAGACAACAAGGAAGCATGTGCAGGAACAGCCTAACGTTTTAAAAAGGGGGACCCTGAAAATTAAGATCTTAACACCTGGTCACAGTGAGGTCCTTAGGGTGGATAGGATTCCTGAGTCTGCATTAGAGAGGTGGATCAGGGATGCCCGCATCAACTTATAGAACTTATAGGATTCTTTATTGGACACACAAGGAATTTGTCTTGATGCAAATGCTCTCAGTGTACATAAAAGAAAAGATGCATTCGTCAGGAGTCAAGAATCATAAGGTACAACACTTAATGATAGTCATAGGGTACAAGAAGCAATTGAATCATACTAGGAAACAGTGAATATAAATCATAAGGATACAAGTGACAAAGTTACAGTCATACAGTCACAAGTGGGAGGAGATGGGCGATAAGGAATGATGAAAAGATTAATAATGATAGTAGTGCAGACTTAGTAAATAGTTGGACAGTGTTGAGAGAATTATTTGTTTAGCAGTGTGATGGCATTTGGGGAAAAACTGCCCTTGTGTCTAGTTGTTCTGGTGTGCAGTGCTCTGTAGCGTCGTTTTGAGGGAAGGAGTTGAAGCAGTTTATGTCTGGGATGTGAGGGGTCTGTAGATATTTTCATAGCCCACTTTTTGACTCATGCAGTATACAGTATAAGGGTGTAAAAGTCACAAGAACAGCAAAGAGGTTCTGTTTTCTTGATCTCTTTGTTTCCCATCTAATGAGCCATGGTGGCACAGTGGTTAGAATGCAGTACTGCAAGCTACGTCTGCTGACTGCCGGCTGCCTGCAATTTGGTAGTTCAAATCTCACCAGGCTCAAAGTTGACTCAGCTTTCCATCCTTCCGAGGTCGATAAAATGAGGACCCAGACTGTTGGGGGCAATAGGCTGACTCTGTAAGCCCCTTAGAGAGGACTGTCAAGCACTGTGAAGCAGTATATAAGTCTCAGTGCTATTGCTATTGCTTCTTTTGAGTTTTGCAGCATGTATTGATGTCCTACTGAAAAACCCACCTACTGTACCTCCCCCAAAATAAGACCCTAAAGTGCAGTTATTAAGCCAACACATGATTATTACATTTTATTGATTGGTTGATTTGATTTGTCAATCCCTTACAAGATAATAGATATAACAATAAACATGAGTAAGAATACAGGAAATAGATATGAATAAATGGGGACAATAGAACAGGGACAATAGGCACAATTGTGGACATGCACGCCCCTTACAGACCTCTTAGGAATGGGGTGAGGCCAATAAAATAAATAAAATAAATAAATAAAATATATGAATGAATGAATAAATGCATCTGTCTTCCCCTTTGACTTTGCTTATCAGAAGATTGCAAAAGGTGATCACATGACCCCAGGACACTGCAACTGTCATAAGTACATGCCAGTTGCCAAGCATCTGAATTTTAGATCATGTGACTTGCTTGGATGCCACAACGAAGGGTGAGAAACGGTCATACGTGACTTGTACAGTGTGGTTGCAACGTTGAAGCGGCACTAAGTGAAAGATGATAAGTCGAGGACTACCGGAGATGGCCCTTGACGTACAACTGGTTGCTTAGCAACCTTTCAAAGTCACCATGGATGTCCCTCACACTACTTACAACCCAGATTTGAAGTTTTGAGAGCCATCTCCCTCCCTGGTCATGTGACTGTGGTCATGTGTTTTTGGACAGAAACTGGTCTTTATTTTCAGTTTCCTGCAAAAAAAAGCCCATTGTGAAAAATAAGTTTGCTTAGCAACCGTGGCATTTGTTTAATGACTGCTATACTTGCTTAATAACTACCACAAAAAAAATGTTGTGAATCAGGTATAGTCACATCTTTTATGACCTTTTAATGACCGGCATGACTTATGGCCATAATTCCTGGTTCTATTGTAGTCATAAGTCAAGAACTACTTACATACTACTCAGGATCTTTCTCTTCAATGTAAGATTTGTCTTCAAAGAAATTCAGGCGATCTTACTACGTTGGTCAGATAAAAAAAAGCCAGATAGCAGAATGCAGCTTGTGCTACCTGGATGCTTTATTAAACAAGACATATACAATGTAAACATCAGGTGTCCATGGGGAAGTCAAAAAAAGTCAAGATGGCACACTGAATCTCCACTCCTTTTTTTAGCTGAACCGTTCTTTTTTTTAAATCTTGTTTTCTGTCCCTTTTTTATATGTATCTGCGATGCATATACAGAAAGGGTATTAATTGCACAGTCTCAACAGCCATCTTGACTCTTTTGACCTTCTTCGGTCCCGTGCAAACCCCTTGGTGAAAACCCAGTCATTTCTCAGGCTGATTTTTTTTTAAATGCAGGAATGTAATTGGGGGTTGGCTTTTGGGGGGTGGGTTCAGAAATATGGCAATGCACATCTTGACTTGTTCCCCTCCAAAAAAAAAATCTAACATCTCCTTTTTTATAAGATTTCCACCCTGCTCACTCTGGAGAAATCTTTCCATGTATCCCTTCTTGTTATTACTTGCCAGCGTGGATTTTTATTTATTTATTTAATTTATTGCAGATTATTATACAACAAAGAAGCAGATAAGAACAGATATGCAAACACCTGTAAAGAAATTGGCCTTCTAAACTGGTGGAACGCTTCCCATATATTTTTTTTCCTAAAAGAACTTATACAAGCTTATACAATCATTTCAGAACGATTTCTACTGATAACTAACCCTTTGTAGCTTCGCATAGAAGAACAATAAAAATGGGAACAGTTATTAAAAGAACAACAAACTCTTATGAAATGGCAGCCAAATAAAAACTGAATGGCTCAGGAAACTTTTTTTTTAAAAATAACTGATTGTCAAGTATGAAAAAGACCGATTGCAGCAACAATCACATTTCAGAAAGAATTGTTTATCGTATTATTGTCAGAAGCATCTAAAATACTGTGTACCAACAAATGACGAGCAACATTCTACCACTTTCCATGTATTTTTTACTTCTTTCATGTACATTAGGATTTCATCTCAGCGTGAAAAGCAGAAATGTTTACCAGCTTTGTGAATTTAAGTTTTGAAAACGGAATCAGAATATCCGTTTCTCAGTTTGCACCCAACTATTGCTTAAGAAGCACATTCAGAATTGATTTCCATTCAGATGTTACCTATTTTACCATTTAGTACGGGTGCCTGATGCACACAAAAAGGATGGGGTTTGATCACACAATTGCTAGCACACCTTGATTTCTTTTTAACACAAAATGCTGTATCTTGCAGCTGGAAAAATCTAGGAAAACTTGTTTTTCAGCCTGCTTTTTGAAGTCCTCTGTCCCTTGGACCAGATTTCTTTTCATAGCAATATGTCTTGATTGCAGTAGATGGTTGTTTAAATATTCCTGGACAATACGTATTTAATCATATATGTGTGTTTAGGTTTAGTAAAGCTGGGCTTAAAAGCAAAGGTGGAATAATACAAGCCTGGCCATATTTTGCTAAATTGATATCAACTATGAATTGGCTTTATTCAGTTGCCTTCCGGAAAAACGGCAGATGTCCCTCAGATTAAACCATAAATCCTACATCAGATATTCTGTGTTACATTTTGTCATGAAATCACTGTTTTTGGAAGAATAGCATAATGCTCCGATATAATATGTGTGCTTTTGGGCTACTCAATGTATAATGCGCATAGAAGGTTGGATCTTATATTGAGAAGACTTCAGACATTCTTCGACAAAAATCTGGGTGGCCACTAGATGTCAACCCAGAGCCAGAAACCTTGAACTTTTTCCTACCATGGCCTGCTTATTCAGCTCCAGTACCTCTAATTTTATGAAAATCTTTGGCATTTGTTGCCATAGAATATTATATGAAAACAAATCAAATGGAAACAGCATTGGTAAGTAAACGGTCTGTCAGCTTTGAAATTCAGCTGCCACATAATGGAGGGGGGGGTGGAGGGGTTGAAAAGTTCAAGGTTATTCTGTAGGTCATACTAAGAAATTCCAGTTGCAGTTAATTGGTTCTCGTGATTTATGAAGTGTAGAAGTGGGAGGAGAAAAGGTGGATTCTGTGTAACGCCCGAAAATACTTTGGCTTTGGGAAATCGCCTTAGACATACCAGATCTGTTCCTAATAAATCAATTGGAGAGAATATGTCTCGGAGTGATTGATATCATGGATACTTTCTGGATGCCTTACACGGGCACTGTATAGATTACGTATTCTTAGAACGGATGTCAGTCATGTGTCCTGTGTTATTTCAGAAGTCTTTTTTTTAAAATAATTCTTAAAATGTCATGTAGGGACAAAATGGGCTCTCCAAGATGGCTGAGTGAAGATTAGCGCAGCACAATGTCCCCCAAATCTCTATTGCCGCCCCCCCCACAAACAAAGCAAGTGATGGGGCTGCCCTTATTTATTTCAAATCAAGTTATTGGTGGATTTCCTGCCTTTATTTCTCTTCCCTCTTGAGCATCATTTGCTGGCAGGAAACCCGTCACTCTTCTTAAGTTGGGCTGGGCAAGGATGGAAACCTGGGAATGTGCTAAGAACAACCAGTTTAGCCACCATCTCCAGTGACCCAAACCACAAATGACAAGCACCAGAGGTGAAGAAGAAGGGCTATGCCTCACGCAGGCTATTTTTGAATTCTGGTCTAGCGTTTTTCTAAAAGAGTGCCCAATCCATGTTCTGAATCAGCTCAGATTATGGAGATTATTCAATCATCCAAGTCATAGTTGTCCCAAAGTTGTCCTTTTTTTTTCCTTAAAAGGCAACAGGAGTTTTTGGGGGGTTTTTTTTTTGACAGTGTTTTGCTTCTCATCCCCAAAAATATCATCTTCATGAAGAAGCTTCTTGGATTAGAAGCAAAACGTTTTCAAAGAAAAAAACCAAGTCCAGCCTTTTGGGAAAAAGCACCTTTGGGACAGCCCAAATGACTGATAGACAGACCCAGAGAGGAGAGGATGAAGCAGAAGGGAACCATCAACTGTACAATAGTTTTGGGAGTGATCAAGAAATCCAGTTGTGATCTCATGGCTGGTGCCATCCATCAGCAGCTTGTAGACAGCTATCAGGAACTTGGCTTTATTTGGCTTTCCACACTAGAAGCATTTATACACCCACATTTGATAAATATGGAGAAAATCGCAACATATAGAGACACACTGAATGAACAGGGAGAACTGAAAACTAGATTAGAACTGGCAACACAAGGGGTAAATGTAGAATGGTGGTCTTATTTACAAATACAAACAAGATACACATAGGACAGGAAAACATGGGGCATTAATAAAGAATGACCAATTCTGGATAAGCTTCTCTTAGAGACCGAAGATAAATTAACAAAAGTACTGTATAGATATTTACTAGAATACAAACTTGAGGAAGAACATGTTAAAGAAACAATGGTAGCATGGGCAAAAAATTTCGGTTATAATATTGAATTGGCTAAATGGCAAAAATTTTGGACCACCAATAAGAAAATAACATTGGCCACGGCATACAAGGAAAACCTTTGTAAGATGTTTTACAGGTGGCATCTTCTGCCAGCAAGGCTCTCCAAAATGTTTAAAAGTCTATCTCCAAATTGTTGGAAGTGCGAAGATGTATCAGGCACATTTTTTTCACATGTGGTGGACTTCCAATGCTGCAAAAAAGTTTCGGAGACTGATCCAGACATGGGTGGAACAAATGGTGGGAGAGTGTATTCCATTTAAGCCGAAATTTTTTCTCCTAGGAATAATATCAGAAGGATATAGGAAGAATTTAATATATCTAATAGTACATGTGTTGATGGCGGCTAGAATAATATATGTGCAATACTGGAAGAAGGAAACCATACCGCCAGAAACAGAGATAATAAGGAAAATGATGGCATGTGCAGAATCAGATAGGTTAACTCTAGAATTAAAAAGAAGGGAGAACATGAGTACTATGAAACGTGGAATAAATTCTATCAATGGTTGCATAGAAGAAGGCAAGGTTGGAACATAAGTAGCTATGATGATTAGAATAATTAGTAAACAACGTATCAAACAAGGAGATTGTAAATGATGAAGTAAAATGTATGTATGTATAACAATTGTAATGCCAGATCAGCTGCACTGTGTTGTATTCTTATAATTTAAATAAATAAATAAAGGAACACACAATAGTGATTGGTCCACATGGAAGCAACAGTCATCACCAGACCCACCTGTGGCCAGAAAATAATGCAATTGCGCCTTACTTGCTTCATTCCTGATCCCAACAGGAAGGTTTGCGGGTGGGGACAACTTCAGGCTGACTTTAAAACAGCCATGTGGACTTTCCCAGTGGATGCGGCTGCTTTAATGCTCCCCAGAGGGGCTTCTCTTGCACTAACTTGCTTTGTGAAGGACTTCCTTCTCCTGCTTCAGCTCTCTTCAGCACACCTAAGACAGGGTTAGGAGATGACCCAAATAATTTTAGGTTCTTTGGGTCTTGCTCAGTTACGAAACATGAAACCTTCCCAATATGAATCCAAGATGTTGGAAATGTAAACAGAGCCAGGGTACCTTCTTCCACATGTGGTGGCTATGCCCCGGAGCCAAAAAATACTGGGTCAAAATACGGAGTTGGTTGCAAGAAATAATGAAATGTCAAATACAGTTCAAACCTGAACTGTTCCTTTTAGGAATAATTAAGGGAAATGGAGTAAAAAGACCAAATACATGATATTACACATAATGACAGTGGTGAGGATGGCAGTCGCAGAACGTTGGAAGCGAGATAGTACATGGCCGGAAGAATTAGTAATCCAAAAGGTATTAGAATGTGCTGAAATGGACAAACTCACTCTAGAGCTAAAAGGCAAAGAAGAGTCAGAGTACTACACGGTCTGGGAGAATTGGTATGAATGGTTGAATAGTAGGAATAAGAATAGTAGAGATAAGAAAAATGTATATAAATGTATATAAATGAATATAAATCTATGGAGATCTGTATATGTAAAAATGATGCCACAGTGTTGTTAAAGATGAGAATGAGATATGTAAACATGAAAAAGCATAATAAGTAAATAAATAAAAAAAGAAACATGAAACCTGTTGAAAGCAACTGCTGTCCAGGGAGGCTAGAAGGAGAGTTGTTCAAGTAGCATTTATGGCTTCTACCAAGTCTTTTATTTTTATTTTTGTTTTTAACACGGGTTTGGATTATGCTTGGCATTTTTAGAGACACTGTTTACAATCTGATAGCTACATATAGTTTATGTGTTCTAAGCTTTTCTCTCTTCATTAGAAATAGATGGGGTTATTCCAGTTACTGAAATCCAGTGTGCCTCAATCTTGGCAACTTTAAGATGTGGGGACTTCAACTCCCAGAATTCCCCAGCCAGCATGGAGAATTCTGGGAGTTGTAGTCCACACATCTGTAACCTTCCTAAGCAATTCTAATAGCTAGGAGAGGGCTAAATTATCCAGTATATGACTTGAGATGAACTTCAACCGGTGGGAAGGACATGGCTTCATTTGTCCATCCAGCTTCATTGTTTCACAAAGTTCACCACTCAATTTGCATTGTGAATCACATCCTGAGGAACTACTAACACTTCTCCCAATGATTGGGAGATGATTATTGTAGAGATGATTATTGTACTAGAACAAGCATCCATGTTTCCAAAATGTATTCTGCAGTGGGGATTGTGGTATTTAATACTGTAGTAAGGAACTTCTGTTAATGCTTGTGGGTGATATCTCTTGGCTACAACCAGGAGTGAAATGTTGCGGAGTAACAACCAGTTCGCTAATCACGCATACAACAGCTTTAGAAATTACTTAGCTCTGATGTTACTTCGGGGAAGTAACACAGTTGAGGCGTGGAAATCCATTCTGCCACGCAAATCAGCTGAGCAGATATAGGTGAGTACAGCGCACAGGTGGGTGGACAGGCCCATATAATCATCGGAGAAGACAGATTCAGAGCCAGCTGATCATCAGAGCTAGGGGTTTGCCTGAACCAGACTCCCACTCCTGGCTACAACCTGTGGGGATGTGTTCAAGGTTTTCAATAAAATTTCGATTTCTCCAAGGTTGTATTGGTGCTGATTTGTAGTCTACCGAGGAGCCTCTCAGCATTCTGACATTTAACATTCAACATTTTTTACTACCGGTTCTGTGGGCGTGGCTTGGTGGGCGTGGCTTGGTGGGCATGGCAAGGGAAGGATACACCCAGACAAGACTGAGTGGCTGTGCATACCGGCATCTCGGGTTCAAGAAATTCCATCTCTGACCATAGGGGGAGAGGTGTTGCCCCTTTGGATAAGGCGCGCAACTTAGGTGTCCTCCTGGACAGATGGCTCAGTATGGAGGAGCAGGTAGGAGCCGTCGCCAGGGGGGCTTTTGCCCAGGTTCACCTGGTACACCAGTTGCACCCCTACTTGGATCGAGATTCCCTACGCACGGTCACTCCTGCACTCATTGCCTCCCATCTTGACTACTGCAATGCTCTCTACCTGGGGCTGCCCTTGAGGACTTACGGAGGCTTCAACTGGTACAGAATGCAGCCGCGCAGGCGGTGATGGGAGTGGCCCGATTCTCCCATGTGACACCCCTCCCTGCGATCTTCATTGGTTGCGGTTGCCCTCGTATAAGATTCAAGGTGCTGGTATTAACCTATAAAGCCTGCATGGCTCGGGTCGGGGTACTTGCAGGGCGCCTCCTACCAGCATCAAGGTCGATTGCCCGATGCGGCTCCCACAGGCAGGCCCTCCTGGGTGCCGTCGGCCAGACAATGTGGGTTGGCAGTCCCGGGGAGCCTTCTCTGTGGGGCCTGGAATCAGCTACCTCTAGAGCTGCGTTTGGCCCTGAACCTGCGCTCCTTCCGCTGTGATCTCAAGATTTGGCTGTTTGTATAGGCTGGCCTGGACGGAGCAGGGTTGGGAATTTTAATTTAAGGGTATTTTATTGATTTTATAATTGGATCACAGAATTTGATACAGTTGTATTTATATTAATTAATTAATTATATGTATATTAATTTATATATTTGTGTAAGCCACCCCAAGTCCCCTGGGAGATGGGGCAGCATATAAATCCAATTAAATAAATAAATACTGCAAAATCTCCATTCCTCCTCACCCCACTAACCTGCTTTCCAGCTCTGTTCTCCTGTGCAGGGCAACCAAAGAAGACCCAGCTGATCAGCTGGGACTCATTGGGAGGCAGAGAAGAGATGGGGGCAGAGCCAGTCTGAGGTTGGATTTGCCGGTTGTCCAAACTACTCAAAATTTCTGCTACCGGTTCTCCAGAACTGGTCAGAACCTGCTGAAGACCACCTCTGGTCCTTCGCTCAGATGACCAGACCAAAGCAGTTTCAATCCCATATCCCAGCTACAAATCCAGGTGGCCTACAGTAATCATACCATCCAGATAGGTTGCAATGCAAAGCCATCTGCTTTTTGACAGATAGATTCTATTTCAACAGATAGATTCCTCGGTATAAACTAATACACATATTTAATTTTTGATTTAAATACGACAGGCCAATGCTTTGAATATTTGTTTAATGCTTTCCACTTGCTTTCTGATGGGGGTTATGAATTAAACCCTCTTCCGTAGGTCAGTTAACTGAAGAACTTAGAAAATTAGCTTGGGAGTTGTAAACATTTGTAACCCCACATGACCTACTGGTTTATGACTCTGTTATGTATGTAGGTTTGAAGTCATTGGTTTAGTTTGAACTGTTCTTGTAAAATGTTGGAAATGATTGGTTTAAAAAGTGCGGGAAAACCCTGCACTCTGATTGGCTGGCAACTGCGGCTGCTGGCTATAAGTAGCAGCTGCAGCCCAGCCAAATTGGGTCCGTTCTGAGCTGTAGTCACTAATAAACTAAGAGCTTGAAGCACTCCGCGTCTGTCTCTTCATGCAAACTTAACACTGGCGACGAGGATGGGATGCCCCTGAAGAAGACGACAACGTGGAACAGAAGGAGAGCGAGATGGCTGCACTGAACACCCCCCAGCCCCGTTCGATCTGACGGCAGAAGACTGGGAGTCGTATGCAGATCATTTCCAAATGTATCTGGAGGGAAATGATCTTGCCGACATTTCCAAGAAGCGGAAGAGGGCTGTCTTTCTCACACACTGCAGTCTGGCAGTTTTCAAGATGGTGAAGGCATTGGCAGGAGCTGCAGATGTGAAGGTAATGGACTGGCCTGACTTAGAAAAACTGTTAAGAGCCCATTACGCGCCACAAGTATCGTGTCTCATTAAGAGACACGAGCTTTACCGTTGTGATCAAGGGGAAAGCGAAAACGTAAACAACTTTGTGGCAAGTTTAAGAGACATTGGGGGTGCATGCGAATTTAACAATTTAGAAGAGGCCATGCGCGATCGATTTGTTCTGGGCCTTAAAGACAAGGTGCTACAGAGCAAGTTATTACTGAAACCTAAGATCACGCTGAAGGAAGCAATAGAAGAGGCCTCTTCAGCAGAAGCTACCAAGTCCTCAGCAGCAGCCATGAAGAAAATCAACAAGGCCACAAGCCATCCTGATGTGGAAAAGTCCACAACAACTCATTGTGAGCAAATAGATTCTGAGTCAGACTGTAGTGAGGTGGAGGAAGGAATTTACAGACTCAGAATGGAGCAGAAAAAGAAAGACCTGGGAAGAAAGAGGCAAGATTTCTACTGCAGAGGTTGTGGGGAAGCCACCCCTGCACTGAATGCAAGTTTAGACACCATTTGCCTCCGTTGTAAAAAAGAGGACACCTAGCAAGAGTCTGCAAATCATCCAGAACTCCACCCAACAGAAGAAAGTTTGCTACAAGCAAAGACAAAGAATTCAGGCCCAACAATCTCAGTGAGAAAATGGGGCAGCACAGAAGCAAATGGGAAGAATGAAACTCATCAAACAGTAACTATTGGTCATTCATCACCTTTAAGAAGCAGAAAAGTGCATGTCAAGGTACTTATTGAAGGAAGGCCTTGCCAAATGGAAGTGGACTCAGGCTCATACCTATCTATGGTGTCATGGGACACTATTCACAGACTTCTTCCCAACATCCAGAAGAAGCACTTCAAGAAGCAAGCATTGACTCTTAAAGACTACCAAGGGAACAAGATTCCAGTAGTTGGAACAAGAGAATTCAACGTGAAATTCAAGGGCCACACCAAACACCTACCACTGACCATCGTGGACAAGGACACCCAAGTCTGCTGGGCCTTGAGTGGTTCAACCCGTTGGGCATCGAGGTGACTGGCATCAATCACGTGAGCAACACTGAGTGGGAAGAGGCCTTGAAGTCTGAGTTTCCAGAGGTCTTCAGCGACGGATTAGGCAAGTACTTGGGGACCCCATCACATTTAACCTAGATCCCAAGGTACAACCAATCCGTTTAAAACCCAGAAGGGTCCCATTTGCCTTAAAGGAAAAAATTGATGCACAATTAGATAAACTAATAGCCCAAGGGTTTTAGAGCCCACTGATCACTCCAGGTGGGAGACACCCATAGTCACACCAGTCAAGGCTGATGGGTCTGTGAGAATCTGCGGAGACTACAAGGGGACATTGAACCATGCGCTACAACAGAGCGCATATCCAGTTCCAGTAGTGCATCATTTATTACACTCTCTTGGAGGGGCACAGTTTTGCCAAGTTGGACCTGGCACAGGCATATCAACAATTAACAGTTGATGATGCCACTGCTGAAGCCCAAACCATTGTGACCCATAGAGGTGCCTTCAAATGCAAAAGATTGCAATTTGGAGTAAGCGTGGCACCAGGCATCTTCCAAAGCCTTATGGAAAGAATGTTACAAGGGTTGCCAGGGGTGATGCCCTATTTTGATGATGTGTTAATTTCTGCTGAAAATGACACTCAATTACACAGAGACTCAGGAAGTCTTAACTAGATTCAAAAAGCGGGGTTAAAAGTCAAAGAAGAAAAATGCACACTTAGAACAGATAAAGTGGAATTCTTGGGTTACATGATTGATAAACATGGCATCCACCCCACAGAGGCAAAGGTTCAGGCAATCAAAGAAGCCCCCAGGCCAAAATGCAAAACAGATTTGCAAGCATTCTTGGGACTCATTAACTTCTATCATATGTTTCTACCTCAGAAGGCAACCATTGCAGAACCCCTACATAGGTTGCTGGACAAAAAATCTGCTTGGGTCTGGGAGAGGAAGGAACAAGCTGCATTTAACAATATCAAGAGACTAATCACGTCTGATGCTGTGCTGATACAGTTCTCTGAGAACTTTCCTGTTGTTCTGACTTGTGATGCCTCCCCTTTTGGAATGAGGGGGGGGGTTTGAGCCACATGCTTTTACTCTCGCACCTTGACTAAAGCAGAGAGGAACTACGGCCAACTGGACAAGGAAGCCTTGGATTGTAGCAGCTGTCAAAAATTCCATGAGTATTTATATGGGAGAACATTTACTGTTGTCACAGATCACAAACCTCTTTTAGGCATTGTGGCAGGGGCAAACCAACGCCCACGATCCTGTCACCAAGAATGCTGAGGTGGACTGAATTTCTTGCTGCTTATTCATACAAACTGATCCACAGACCTGGTAAAGACATTGGGCATGCAGATGCTTTGAGTCGCTGCCCACTTCCTTCACACATTGAGGACCCTGTTCCTGAGACTCACACCTTTTTTCTAGAAACTGTTGCCAAGCTTCCAGTACATGCTGCTCAAATTGCCAGAGAGACTGCCAAAGACACTTTATTGGCTCCTGTCATAGGCTGGATTAAGAAAGGTTGGCCACTTCAAGATCTACCTCAACTCGCCCAACCTTTTAAATCCAGGCAAACTGAATTATCTGTATTAAGAGGATGTATTTTGTGGGGTAACAGGGTGGTTATTCCTGCAAAACTACAAAAAGAGGTTTTGGAAATGTTACATGAGGGTCATCCGGGAATTGTCAGAATGAAGGGATTGGCCAGGAGTTATGTATGGTGGCCAGGTATTGACAAAATGGTTGAAAACTGGGTTGCATCTTGTCCCAACTGTCAGGTAGTCAGGCCTGCCCCACCTCTCGCCCCCACACAGGAATGGGAATGTCCTAGGGGCCCATGGTCCAGGATTCACATTGATTTTGCTGGCCCTACCAGAGGGCACACTTTCCTTATTATAGTTGATGCATATTCCAAATGGCTGGAGGTTATCCCTATGGCATCCACCACAACTGAAGCTGTCATCAAACAGCTTAAAAGCTTTTGTAACTCACGGGTTACCTGATGTGCTTGTTTCTGACAATGGCCCTCAATTTACATCCAACCTTTTGAATCATATCTAGCACAACAGGGTATCAGACATGCCCTGACAGCCCCTGGGCATCCTTCGCTAACGGCCGGGCTGAACGTATGGTACATTTACCAAGGAAAAACTTCAGCAATTGGGTCCAGGGGATATCACTGAGAGAGTTGAAAACTTCTCAGTGTTCAGCATATCACTCCCAACCCCTCAACTAATTTAACCCCAGCTGAATTGTTGATGGGTAGGAAACTCAGGTCTCCCTTGACCGCCTCCATCCCACTTACGCACCCAACGCACCACTAGATTCCACTAGTAAAATTGCACTTTCACTGTGGGTGATTCTGTTTATGCTAAGAACCTATGGGTGAACCATTATGGATTCCTGCTGAGATAACCCAAATCACAGGCCCCAGGTCTTACAGGGTACAAACGGAGGATGGTGTCCTCTGGAGCAGGCACATTGATCAGTTAAGATCCAGATTGCCTCAGGAGCATCGCTTTTGCTCCTCTCTGGTTCCCATCCCTACTGCCTCTTCTAGGGGAAGGGAGGATTATGAGAGTAATCAGCAAGTAAGAATCAACCCCATGTGTAACGAGCTAACATGACAGGAACCATCCCAAAACCTGTCACAATACCAACAACCATTTTCACAAATGGAAGATTGCACATCACTACCTGATTTAGGTGCTGACATTGGGTTGGAGATGGTTTGGGAGGAGAGACCAGGTTGTAGTAACCAAACAGGTTCTACCATTACTACAAGTCCAAGTAAGGAAATGTCAGCAGACACATTTCCTCTCTCACAAGGTGAGAACCTTAAAACATCTGAACCACGAGGTCTCAACACATAAGAGCCCCACCTATTTAAAAGAATACATTAGATAAGTTGGGGTTTGAGTATGGACTGAACCTAGTGGGAGGGGTGTTATGTATGTAGGTTTGAAGTCATTGGTTTAGTTTGAACTGTTCTTGTAAAATGTTGGAAATGATTGGTTTAAAAAGTGCAGGAAAACCCTGCACTCTGATTGGCTGGCAACTGCGGCTGCTGGCTATAAGTAGCAGCCGCAGCCCAGCCAAATTGGGTCCGTTCTGAGCTGTAGTCACTAATAAACTAAGAGCTTGAAGCACTCCACGTCTGTCTCTTCATGCAAACTTAACAGACTCCACCCAAGTTCTTGGCAGGTTTTCAAATGTCCTGGCAAAAGCTTCAGACATCCGCAGCGATGGATGCCAACGGATTGTTTTGTCTGTAGATGTGGCAGAGAGATGAGGAAGTGCAGAATTGGCTGCCCTGTTAATAATGTTCCTCACAAAATATGAAATTCCACACCTCCTCTGCCAGGAACTTACCAGAATTAGATTTCTGCAAAATAACACTGCTTCCCAGGATGTTGTTTGTCTTCCTAACCTTTTTGTCTGTGGCCTCACACGATTTTCAAATGTTGGCAGGACCGATTAGACTTGTCTTGGAATTGTAGCTGGAAGAGATGGGAAGGGAAAGGGAAATTCAGTGGAATAAATTTGCTGTGCTTGAATCAGATGGCTAAAAGATCAAGCTCTCATCATGTCTATGTGATGTTGATGAGTGGTGTGGTGGCCTAGAGATGGAGATTTTGCCTCACAGTCAGGAGGCTGTAAGTGGCAGATATTTCTCTCTTTGGCCCACTGAGAATATATCTGCTGGGGTGGAAGGAAACCTCCGCATTGGTGACAGGAAGGGCATCTAGCCAGTAAACACTCAGCTCCGTTCACTTGCCCAGACTCCACCCTGATGCAAGGGATTATGGGGTCGAATGATTTCTATATGATGTTGATAAGCCAGCTAGATAAAACATTACATTGTCTCTGATCCTGAGGAGAGATTCAGCAACACTGAGTTCAAATGAATGATACAACTAAGGATTTCTCTGCAGGATCACTCAAAATTGGACTGGACAGCCAGGGATTGCTTGATTGTATAAGCCACTCTGATATGAGGGCAGGTCTGTTGATCCAGACTTATATTTCATACAGACAATGAAGAATTTTCCCCCTAGTCCAACACTCCCGAAAAATCAGAAGGTACCTCAATAGTGTTAGGATATGTGCAGAGTAACCCTTGTATAACAAGGATATGCACATGGAAACATATATGAGAACAGTTATGAATAAATATACAGCCACACAGAGGTAAATCAAGTTGTGTTAATGTTTACTTGAAGAAATAGCACAGTCCAATAAACAGTCCATGTCATACACATTTTTACAGTCCAGAAATATCCAGTTATAAACTCTTCTTACTGGTTTCACATCTTTTACAGCAGACAAATATCAAACTATAATACAACAGATAACCTTCGATATCAACAGAATATCAAAGCAAACAGAGTTAGTCAGTATTGGTCCATAGTCAGTCAGTATCAGTATCAAGAGAGATCATCAGTGAGAAAGAGAATTAAACCATGATCTATAGCTCCCTCTTATGGCAACTTGCAGCACAATCAACCAACCAGAACACAGCATAATACATTACAGTATTTCTCCTTAAAGCTACAAACATATATATTTGTGGTTTATATATTGTCAACCCAACTACGTTGTGTACATATACATAATAAATAGTGTAAAGAGTCATCAAATGGAGAATAACAAGTTTCTGCCCTAGCTTTTAGATTAAGGATCTGTTCATAATTATGCCTATTTGCCTCCAATTTTGGAGCAAAGATTTCAAAATAAATCCCTTTTTTAAAATGTTAATCAATAGTGACATCTCATTTCAAGGAGGAAATTGCAGAGAAGGATCAAGGGAGAGGAGCGGAATGCTCTCCTAGGAAAGGAGACAGCATTTAAACTTTCTAAGTTAGAAAATAAGAGGAGAAAATAACAAATAAATTATTATTATTATTATTATTTATTTAGACTTGTATGCCGCCCTACTCCCGAAGGACTCATGAGGAGGAGGAGGAAAGTGTTATAAGAAAATAACGAGTCATTTAAGGAAGAATGGTTCCTCTCCATACAATTTATTATGCAGTGCAGCAAATATACAAAGCTTACTTTCTAAGGGGACCTACATGTTTATAAAAACTCCAAATTAGTAGAGGCACATAAAGAGGAGAGTTAAAAATCAAATACTTCATTTATTTATTTGTTTGATTTGTCAATCACTTACAAGATAATAGGTATAAGAATAAACATAGTTATGAATACATGAAATGGATACACATAAGAAAAATAAAGAAACAATAGGACAGGGACGGTAGGCACGTTGGTGCGCTTATGCATGCCCCCTGCACAGGAGAATGGAGCTGGAAAGCAGGTTAGTGGGGAGGGGAGGGAATGAGGATTTTGCAGTGTCCTGCACCCAGGAGTGGGGAGGGAATGGAGATTTTAAAAGTAACTTTCCCTTCCATGCCCACCAAGCCACGCCCACAGAACCAGTAGTAAAAAAAATTGAATCCCACCACTGGGTCATACATATCTTTTGGGGTTCCATGGTAACTTGGAACAGTCAATAAGCAGGGACCATTGGTAAGCCCTTTATCTCTATCTTTAAATGTTTGTTACCTACATATCAGTGCGTTAATAATTGCTAGAGAATACAGTACAAATATAACTTTATCTAAACAGTATGTTATTTCTTAGGTCTCGTAATACAATAAAACAACTGTAAAAAAATTAAATAAATATTACGTAACTTAGAGCAGTATTTCTCAACCTCATTAATTCAGGATGTGTGGATTTCAATTCCCAGAATTCTCTCACCAGCATGCTATCTGGGGAATCCTGGAAATGGAAGTCCATACACTTTAAAAGCATGCTCAGTGGGGAATTCTGGGAGTTAAGTCCACCCATCTCAAAGTTGCTGACATTGAAAAATAGTGGCATAGAGGATTTTAAAAAAGATTGGATTTTAGGGGAAAGGATACCGTATTTTCTCCCATTCTCACTGTACCAGGAAAGGAAAGATAAATAAAAAGAATTAAGACTTCACCGAGGAAGACTGTGATGACACAGGTGGGATACAAAACAAACACAGTCACAGAAAACAGGTGAAGCCCCTTTTATTCCTTCACTTTGCTTTCAAGCTCCGAATATTCTTGACGGAAGCCAAAAAACTCCCACACGAACAGTTACAAGAAGGAGGGAAAAAACAACACAAACCAGGTAAGATAAGGGCTGGAGGACATCCACAGGTAACACACACTGGGAAGGATGCCAAAGTCAGAGAGGAACCATCAACTAGAGATATTTCCACACTTTGTTTCCAGCATTTGCCCGTACGCAAGTCCGTCCTCTTATTCAGTTGTCACAGCTGCAGCCCATGAAGAGGATCAAGGCCCTCTCCTCCCCAGTAGACCACGTTTCTCCCTTATCCTCTCCTCCCTGCATGCCCTAGGATGGGTAGGGGATGGGCCTGGGTCCTCCTCTGACTGCTCAGCCGGCCTCTGCCCTTCCCCAGCCTCCTCCACAACCTCCGGAGCCACACTTCCACTCCCTGTCGGCTGTTCCTCCTCTCCCTCAGAGTCAGTCTCCATCAGGGGAATGGCAAAGAGACTGTGGAAATCCCTACCAAGGTATAAGGATAGTGCCAAACCTGAATAGCTTTTAAGGGAAGTGGGCCTATTTGTGAAGAAGAGCTATCAAGGTTTTCTATAGAACAGCAAGCAATTTCCTGCTGGGAACATAAATGTCTCTAATGTGCTATGATGGCAATACTTCCCTATCTTGGTGTGACATCATTGAACAGTGTGTTCTGTCTTTGTCCCTGGCCAGCCTAACCAATCAATGATTTTTTTTTGTCGTGTTGGGCAACGTTAATGATTGTCAGCCTTCTGACCAGGCACAGCAATAAATCTCACCTCCTCTGATACTTATTGCCCACAAGCAGAAAGAACAACAGGAGGTGATAATAACATACAGCTAAAGAAGTTACTTTACTGCTGACAAGAACTCTGGATGCCCAGATCTGCCTTCTGCAGAATGCAGCAACCATTACATAACTCAGAGGTGGTCTTCAGCCGGTTCTAACCAGTTCTGGAGAACCAGTAGCAGAAATTTTGAGTAGTTCGGAGAACCGGCAAATCCCACCTCTGACTGGCCCCGCCAACCCCATCTATTCTCTGCCTCCCATTGAGTCCCAGCTGATCGGCTGGGTCCACCATGCCACGTCCACCATGCCATGCCCACAGAACTGGTAGTAAAAAATTTTGAACCCCACCACTGGACTGTGGGTTGTTTGTGGAGCCATCTTTTGTCTTCTTCACATATGCTGGAACCTTTTGGAGCAAATCTTTCTGGCCGTAGGAGCTGCCAGTGGTGTCTGGTGCTGGTTTGGAACGTTAAAAAGACAGCACAATGAAACCTCTACTGCTTTGCACATCGGTGCAGTGCATGCACATACAAGGAGGAAAGGGCTTCAGTTGCACAGTTGCACCTGCCGTTTGCCCATTTGACCCTTCCCTGCAAATGCCACTGTGGCTTGCCCGAGTGGGTGTCATGTTTTCCAGACTGCATGCACGCCCATTCGCACAAACGCAGCGCAGAAAGTTGCACTTTACTATTATATGACAACACTAGCTGGATACCCGTACTTTGCAATGAAAGTATGTGATGGGGCTATGCAGGAGGCTGGGCTTTCCTTCTTTCCTCCTTTCCTTCCTTCCTCCTTTCCTTTCCTTTCCTTCTATCCTCCTTTCCTTTCCTTTCCTTCTTTCTTCCTTTCCCTTCTTTCCCATTTCCTTACCTTTCCTTTCCATTCCTTTCCTTCTTTCCTCCTTTCCTTTCCTTCCTTTCCTTTCCTTTCCTTCTATCCTTCTTTCATTTCATTTCCTTTCAATCAGTTTTGCTGGATCACAATTAATTTACTATCACAATTAATTTATTTACTTAATTTACAATGTTTGATATACATATCTTATACTACATATAAGAAGCTCTTTTTTATAACTCTGTGTTTGTAACTCAGGTTGTTTTACAGTGAAATAACAAAATTGAGGAACAAAATATCCCAGCAATAGTAAAAACAAAAAATTAACAAAAAGGGTTTCCTGTAGGCCAGCAAACGTAACTGAGTTCCTGTCTTCTGTTAGATTTAACAAACAGTCCTACAGCCTCACCTGGTGGATCTACATATAATTGTGCAATGCTGACTTTTCGTTCAATTTTTTTTCTTTGCCACATTTGTAGTTTTGTTTTTATGATTCATTTTCTTCTTCCAGTTTTGGTGATGAATCTCTGTTTGCATTTGTGTGCTTAAGCTCCTTAAAGATACTCGTGGAGAGTGAAACTGGGACTGTTTACAAGATCGATTGCAAGAACTGCTGTGAAGGTATAATAAGTCCAATGCACAGAACAGTATGTTCTCACTCAGGCTGCAGGGAAGATTCAGCAAGCTTGGTGGGGAATGAAAAAAAGGGGGGGGAAATATCGACAGTCAAATTACTAGATGTGTTCAGTTCAGGAACACCAACTTTTGTCAGCTTCTCCTATTTAATATTGCAACAAAACAGGAATTTTATGCTCTTGGTGACAGTTTACTTTTTCCCACCTTTTTTCCCCTTCTGGGTGCTCTGAATGCTGTTTTGTGATTTACCTCATGATGTTCCTGACTATCTAGTCTGCTGCAAATATAAGTGTAAAATATGCTTATTTGTATAAAACTACAAGTTCGTGTCAGCGTTTCTGACTCCATTTGGACATGGGCTGCACAATTCCCTGACAATAACAGTGTCAAGAAATATGTGGTGATAGGTTAACCCATTGAAATTAGATTGATTCAAACTGAGAATTAATTAAATCCATGCTATCCATGTGATAATTTAGGACAGGGAAATTTTATAACTGCAATTTACCCTGGGGTGGGATTCAAATTTCTTAACAACTGGTTCTGTGGGTGTGGCCTAACTTGTGGGCGTGGCTTGGTGATCATGTGACTGGGTGGGCATGGCTTGTATGTAAATATTATAAATATTTATGTAAATATTGGTTTTTTTATTAAAAAAGAGGAACTTTTACCCAAAAGCAGGCAAAGCAGGCAGGCAGATTGAGTTGCTCACAGAATCACAGATTCATTCAGAGATCTATCTTTCTGCAATCGGCTACCTGAGTCTGTCACATAAAATTTGCTAGCAAGCAAACTCACAAAATTAACTCACAACTCACCAAGTATGTAAATATTGAATTTTTTTATTTAAAAAAGAGGAACTTCTACCCAAAAGCAGACAAAGCAGGCAGGCAGATTGAGTTACTCGCAGAATCACAGATTCACTTAGAGATCTATCTGCAACCTGAGTCTGCACTGAAAAGTAGAAGCTTCAGTCCTAAGGAAGGTTCAGCTCTGCTTTTAGATTAGCTAGAAAGCAAGGGGGAGACGGTTCCACGCCGAGTGGCAGGCATGTGCACATGCATGTGCAGCTCCATTTGTGTCCTGACCCAAGCCTTGTTTAAATCAAACAGACACAAAGTATGTATAAACAAACCTTTTGAATGTGGCACTGTGAATGCCAAGAGTCATTCAAAACTAATTGTCCCAGATAAGAGCAAGCTCTTTCAAGGTTGCAAAAGGCTGCCAAGAACAAAGACTAATTGCAGATAAATATCCAAAGCCAGAAGTTTCAAAAAACAAACCGGAATAAGCAGGGCTTCAACAAGGACGCTGAGTAGAAACAACTTATTTGCTTCCTGCAAAGAAGCCAACCCTGAAGGCTGGCTTTTATCCCTTATGGGGGAGGCCATCACCTTCCAGCCTTACTCCTGAGTTGCCCGTGCTGCTTCAGCTGCTCTTTCTTTCAAGCAGCCCTGTGCATACACGAACTGAGCACAGGCTCCCTGGAGTCCTCTGCGTCACTGCTGCTAGACTCCCCAAGCTCTGCAGGCAGCACCCCACTCTTCAATAGTCCTGGCCCCAACCCTGCATCACACACAGGCCCCTCATCCGAATCCTCACTGTCAGAGACCTCAGCCATCCACACCTGCTGCTGGCAAACCACAACATTTTGTGTGTCTGGTGGGCAAGTACGCTCACCGCTTGTGCAAATGGTGTGTGTGTGTGCACCTGTCATGCCCCTCCTGGAGACTGACTCTGAGGGAGAGGAGGAACAGCTGACAGGGAGTAGAAGGCAGGTTTTCAAAGCAAACAGTGGGGGGGGGGAATCCAAAGCCATCCCAATTCTGAAAAGAAGTATAGAAGGGGTTTCTCCTCTGGATCTTTTCACCTGGTCTGAGAAAGAAATCTTAAGCTTAAATCGAATGCTAGTAGATTAATAGGTACCCCTTCACTAGGAAGATAAGAGCATTCCATTCACCTTTGGTGTGTAGCCATTCTAGCCACATGACCACAGAAATTGTCTTTGGAAAATGCTGCTTCTATCGGTTAAGAAACGGAGATGAGTAACAGCCCCCTTGAATCAGACACAACTGGACAGGGAAATCTTTTTTAAATGTAGGTTTAATGGCACCATTGGAAAGGAAATATGATAGCATTTGATTATTTATACTTCCCTATCTGCAGGGTAGAACCTTAAACTTCAGGCCATTTTTAATAATATCCCTACTGCTGCTTGTATTTTCATTTTAAATATATCAGATTATCTTTTTCTGTAATACAAGAGATTGCTTCTCAAATTTTTTAATATGAAAGCTAAATTCATTTGAGTTTGATGCACAGTGATGCTTTGCATCTGTATAATGAGACCATCATAAAGGATTACAGTAAAACCTTCACTTTCATCTTCAGAGTAGGTCTCTAACCATCATTACATGTAATGCATAGTCCTAGGTAACAACATCTCAACAAAGTCTTTTTTTTTCCCCTTTTCCATTCCCTCAAGTCTTATCCATCAACTTGATTGCTGGGTATGTCCAACTTTTACCTGTCATACATGACTAGAGCAAAAGGAAAGTTTCTCAAGATCAGGCAAAGGGAATATACCTGCAATGTCAGTCAGATATGTGTGCTTGGTAACTGTGGGAAGTCATAGAAGGGTCATATCAAAAGTGATTTTTATTTTTGAAAAGGCAAGTGGATAGATTTTTTTTTGAGGAAAGACATTTCGCTTCTTATTCTGAAAGCTACCAGGATGGGAAGCGAAACGTGGTCGTCTTCCTCAAAAAATCAGCCCAGTTGCCTTTTTAAAAAATAAAAACCACTTTTGATACAACTATGATCTGGATGACTGAGAATTTCATAGACATTTTTTTTAAATTCATATTTATATGCGCCCTTCTCCGGAGACTCAGGGCGGCTTACAATTTTGGGGATACAACCCAATGCGCTCAGCAATAGCCTTCCTTCCATTGTATATGCCTGCTTATGACTAAGCGGCATTTTTTACAAAGTCAGCTTATTGCCCCCAGCCATCTTGGGTCCTCAATTTACCTACCCCGAGAGGATGGAAGGCTGAGTCAACCTTGAGCCTGGTGGGATTCGAGCCTGCAGTAATTGCAGGCAGCTGGAGCTAAGTGCTAGGCGTTTAACAGCCTGCACCACCAAGGCCATAGAAGTGTTCTAAAAAGGCTTTGATCCTTTAAAGATGAGTTTAGATGAAGCCAGCCCTTTCAGAACACACAGGCTGAACTGAGTGTAGACTCAAATTCTAGGAGGCCAGGCATTAGCAGAAAAATAAGAGTTTAACTTGGAAGCCTGACTGGTTTACTCAATCTAGGGAAATGCCATCTCCTTTGCCATTCCTGGTTTTCTCCCTCTTCCACTCTAATGATTATCAGGGGGCCCAGGGTGACTTGTTGGAAAAGAAAACCATCCTCTTCAACAATCACTCGGCGCCATGGCAACTAGGACGTCAGCATGAGACGGCAACTGGATATGCCATCTGAATTTCTCCTTCCTTGGGATTGGAAGCATTTGAGGTGAAAAAGGATGGAGCGGGGCAGCGTGGGAGATGAGATGCAGAACTGTGGCCAGCGGGGAGCATTTCCCCTCGAGAGGATGGCAAAGGTAAGGGAGGGGAGGGTGAGTTGGAGGGGGGGTGCCGTTCTTGGTGCACGAGGGCAGGACAAGAAGCAGTGGGAGGAAGCTCGCCAAAAAAGAGATCCAATCTGGAACTAAGGAGAAATTTACTGGCAATAAAAACAATTGAGCAATGGGACAGCTTGCCTCCGGGAGTTGTGGGTGCTCCATAGTTGAAGACTTCCAATAAAAGATTGAAAGATTGGTCTGGGGTGCAGTAAGGTCTCCTGCCTTCGACGGGGGCTGGACTAGAAGACCTCCCAGGTCCCTTCCAGCCCCGTGAATCTATGGTTCTGTGAATCTCATGTCTGCCGGGGGAAGGGGCTAATGAAATCTCTCAAGAGAACCAACAGTTTGAGCCACTTAGGAATTATGGCCGTCCTTCCGAGACTCTGCCGCTGTCCATGGTGCTGGAAGTGCCTCATTTACCTACCGTATAAATGACTTTCAACAAGGCAGGGGGAGCGTGTCAATTCCCCCCCCCTCACCTATTACAGACATGTTCCCCCTAAGAGTTACGAACATATGTATATAAATTTGAGGGCTGTTGGTTAGTGCCATGGGATTGTTCTTGAACAGCAAATACTTTTTTTTTTAAGAAAAGGGACGGGGGAGTTTTAATTTAGCTCTTGGGGAGGGGGCCACGTGACTGAAGCTGGCCCTTCCATGCAATCTGCTTTAGGAGTTTGAAAGGAGTGTCAGCAGCACTGAGTTCCAAGCCACATCTGTTATTTCATTTCCCAGGGAAAGAAGGAAGTGCAACATGTTTGACTTTCATTCAACCCTCGGTGGTCCAACATCCAGAGGTAGAGCAACGGTGCATATCGAAACTGGTCTCCAAAATGAAGCTGGCCCTCGCAACCGAAATTCTCAATGGGCAACTTTGCTGAATTTGGGATTATGCTTGGAAGCAGGTATGATTCATTCTGCATCCTTCCTTCTGGGAAGCAAGGGATTGGATCAGGGGGAAACATTCCAATTTTAATTTTAATGTTCTTTTTCTTTGGACCTTGCTGGATCAATGGTAGACATTTAAATAAAAAAATGGAATAGGTTCAGCTGTCTCACATCCTTTAAATACCAGCTATTCTTGTCATTAGAACAGCCAGTGGTGCTGGTTCTTTTAGCATTGCATAGAAAGTGAGGTTTTATAGGTTTGGGGATACGTAGTTTGCAAGCACAGGGTCAAAACTGGCACATTGGGCATCCCTTGTGGCAAGGCTGGAAAGGAGATTTGTGTAAAAGGATGGATGCTAGCCCAATTTATTTAATTTAATTTATTTAATTTATTTTAACTGTTTTAGTGATTGGGCTTGTTAGGTTTAATTTTTTTTAAATATTTATTGTTGTGTTTTAACTGTGAGCCGCCCTGAGTCCTTGTGGAGAGGGGTGGCATACAAGTCCAATTAAATAAATAAATAAATAAATAAATAAATAAATAAATAAAATATTGACAATATTGATGTTAATGGACCGATAGTCTGGATTCGTGCTGTTGTTCAGTACTGTGACTGCATGCCACTGAAGATGGTGGCATGGAGATTTGCAGAACTAATGGTTTACATTGAACATTCAACAGACAATTATTCCTAAATGTAAAAGCAGAAATAAAAAAAAGGAATATCTTTTAAGCAGTATGCCCACTGAATTGGGATCTGGAGAATGTGGAAAGAATAATGCCACAGATCTCAAAAGACAATGGGTGATAGAAATCAGAACTAGATTAGATTTTCTACTGTTGATGAATTAAAAATATGCAAAGAAAAAAAATGGACTCAAAGATGTACAGCTCTTAGTTGGCTTCACTGGGACAGTTCCCTTAAAAGTAGAATTGGAAGGGCAGAAGCAGGTGCAAACCTACCTGGAATCCAGCCACATTCTCTTGTGAAACCTCAACTCTGCAGATGGAGTCTGCATTGTGGCAACTATAAGCCGGATCTCCTAAAAAAAAGACTGGCTAAGCCAGAGCTAAAATTCAGCCAGGGTGAAAGGTCTCTCTGTTTGGCAAAACCTCAGCAGATCTTTCTGGTCAGTGAGCCATGCTCTCAGCTCATTATTATTACCTTTATTGTCAGAGTAACAACATATAAAGTCCTACATGGCTTGGGTCCAGGGTACTTGCGGGAACGTCTCCTGCCGGCATCACACTCCGATTGCCCTGTACGCTCCCACAAACAGGACCTCCTTGGGATACCGTCGGCTAGACACTGTCAGCTGGCGGTGCCCAGGGGTAGGGCCTCTCTGTGAGGGCACCCAACCTGTGGAATCAACTCCCCTTGGACCTTCGTTTGGCCCCTGATCTCCGCTCCTTCCGCCAGGACCTGAAGACTTGGTTATTTCAGCAGGCCAGCCTGGATTGAACCAAGAAGGGGGGAGGGTTCTGTCTTTTAAAAATGTTAATAGTTTTAATTGTTCTTGTTCTTAATTAGTCTTGTATTGTTTGATCATTTTTTAGTTAATTTATTGTATTGTATTTTATTCTGTGAGCTGCCCTGAGTCCTTAGGGAGAGAGGGCGGCATACAAGTCTAATAAATAATAATAATAATAATAATAATAATAATAATAATAATAATAATAATGTGTACAAGAAGATAGGCTGAGCCTCACTTTGTGCACCCCCCACAACACAACTCACAATGGGGACAGAAGTCCCTAGCCCAGTCCCAATCTTATTATACTATGTGACCTTGTTTTTGTTTTTTTTAAATTACATTTATATGCCGCCCTTCTCCGAAGACTCAGGGCGGCTTACAATTTTTGGAGCACAACCCAATGCGCTCAGCAATAGCCTTCATTCCATTGTATATGCCTGCTTATTACTAAGCGGCATTTTTACAAATTCAGCTTATTGCCCCCAACAATCTTGGGTCCTCAATTTACCTACCCCGAGAGGATGGAAGGCTGAGTCAACCTTGAGCCTGGTGGGATTCGAGCCTACAGTAATTGTAGACAGCTGGATCTTAAGAGCAGGCATTTAACAGCCTGAGCCACCAAAGCTCAGCTTGTTGCCCAACGCTCTGGCACCCCAATCATACTATGTTGACATGAAGTTATCTTCCGTTCAGAAGTCTGACAGGCCACGGGTAGAAATTGTTCTTCAGCCTGTTGGTGTGGCTGGCTATGCTTCTATATCTCCTACCCGATGGTAGGAGAGTGAAGAAGTGCTGACTGGGATGTGAGTCGTCCCTGATAATTTTCCTCACTCTTCTAAGGCAGCGAGCTCTCGTGAGGTCATCTAGTGGTGTCAGGGAACAGCCCACAAGGTTTTCTGCTGTGCTTCAACACATGGCACAATGCTTGGTCAGATAAAAAGCTGTATTGGGGGACTAAAAAAGAAGCCATTATGTAGTAGCTGAGTGCCTTCTGTCCATATGAGGGTACAATTTCCATTTTAAACTCACTTTAGTTTAATTCCAGTGCTTCCTTCTTAGCCTTTCCAACTAGTTTAGTTTAGTTTACTTTATTGTCATTGCACCTCGTACAACGAAATTAAACACCAACTTCAGTGAACATCATGACCATGAAAATAAACGCAAACACACATCCTTCACCTTCCACAGCAGTACGCAAAGTTGAGTAGCCCTATGCAAGGCAACTCTTGCCATGTCTATTCACATGACTGACATCCCAGCCCTAAGAAACTCATCCAATTTTCATCTTTCCTCTTGCCAAAACCAATTTCTTCATACATTTCTTCAGAACGTTTGTATAACTGAGTACTTTAGACATAGGGATATTTCAATCCAATTTAATTCATTGTCCATTTAAATTTCATAGAACCAAACTTATTCATTTATTAGGTCTTGATTTGTTTGTTTAATACACTGCCCTTCTCACTATTCAAAAGGACCATGTAAAAAAATATAACTTCTTTATTGGTCTGACTTGATTTGATACGATTTGAGTGATTTGATTCAACTTCAAGGATGCACCTACATATGCTGAGACTTTGTTTCAGGGTTGGCATTGAGCACATGACTGATAACATTTAATTCACAATATGTCTGGGGGTGGGGAATACAATTAAAGCTAAGCAAATTCCTTTATAGAGACTCAATGCCTGGAAAATACTCAGTGAAAAATTATTTGATACTATACATATTTATGGGGTATGCAGCTGTAAGATGTTCATTGAGCTAGTTGGGTTTTAAAAGGTTCTCAGAAACAAATTATTGAAGGAAGGAAAAACATCAGTAGCTAATGCATGAGGGAGAAGAAGATATAGTTTGCCAATATCCCACTCACGATTTTCTTGCTGGCCCCTGGCCAGTCTAGCAGGCAGGAATGGGACTTTGGTCTGATCCAGAATAGGGCTGCAGGTGCCTTGGCTGCAGTTCACAGAAGCAAAATGAACCCTTCACATCAGGAGCAGAGGATAATTCACAAAAGAAAAAGCATTAACTTGGTACCTATGGGGTCCTTGATGCTCTTTGATGATGTTACCTAGTTGGGTAATGAAACATCAGTAACTTGGTATCTTTTTGAAGGCTCCCTAAAATGAAATGGTCAAACACAGAGGGGTTTTTTTTACTCTGTTCTCCTTATTTTCTTTCCAAAAGATATCTCTGCTTTGGCTCTGAATGTTAAATGCATTGAAATATAGCAAGCATGAAAAAGTACATACTTTGGACAAAATGTCTTGTTCCATTATGCTGTTTGTTCATTTGTGTTAGAACTGAATCATGCCTTTTTAGCTTCTCATTATATGACACATGCTGGGACTCAGTTTGAATGTCTCCTCACAAAAAGGAGTTGTGAAACCCTTTCCAATATTAACAAAAGAAACCAATTCTTCATGCCAAAATAATACTTTAAAGAAGCTGATTAGCATTTTCTTTTAACAAGTCATATCCTATTAATGAAAACTAAAGCCAAGTGCTAGGAATCAGGATTCATACACCTAAATCAATGTATTGAAGACAAACCCAATAACCAAAGAGACATTCAATTAAATCCAATAACCAATATGATAAGGCTGTTAAAAAGGATATTCTTCTAAAAGAAAGGACATTTATGGCCATCACTAAAAGGAAATAAAATGTTGCTAACCCTAATGACACAATATTGAGGAACCAGTATGTAAATTGTATTCAGTTCGGATTACAATAGAAATTAGCAACTCATATTGCTGTGCAAATGTTTTCCTGTTGGATTCAGTCCAACCAGTTCAATCTACCCAGGTGAAACTGTACTGATGCCCCACTTGAGAAAAGTGGCCCAGAGGCAGTGCCTTTTGGTATCTGGGTTGATTTAATTAACTTATTGTCTGTTTTTAGTTGTGAGCCGCCCCGAGTCCTTTCGGAGAGGGGGTGGCATACAAGTCATCAATCAATCAATCAATCAAAATCAATCAATCCTTGGGAACACCTTTCCCACAAACACTTGGTAGGCTCCATAATGAAGTGTATGAAGAAGGGTTGCAGGAACTGAGCATGCCCAGTTTAATAAAAAGGAGGAATAAGGGTGGCAGTGTGCCAATACCTCAGGGGTTGCCACAAAGAAGAGGGAGTGAAGCTATTCTCCAAAGCACCTGAAGGCAGGCAAGAGGCAATGGACTGAGCATTTCTGGAGGATTTGGAATCTTGATTGCACCTCAGTTTGGTTGCAAGTCAGTTTTGTAGTTTAACCATTAATGAATCTTCCGTATGTGCACTTTTCCTGATATTACTTCTTGTGTGTTTTAGCTTGTAAATTGCTAAGCATCCTCAGAGTTTGGCACCCTATGAACGTTAATAACAATAATAATAATTTTTCATGTCAACTCAAGTGGGAGCTCTTTAACCTTGGCAACCCAATGAGTGCTAGCAGTAAACAACAGAGAGTAGCAAAAACTGTCTTTACTCCTCTGAGCCTCTGGAGAAGCCAAATTGTAGGGGCCCTTATATAGGATTTCATCTGCCAACAGATTAAATCAGTTATATGTTATAATATTTCAAGTTATTGAGATATCTATTGTGAAATCCAGCAAAAAAAAATGGCACTTGGACCCCTATGCAAATATTTGACTGGAAAACATAGAAGTGCAAGAAATAAAAAACCTGGAGTGTGACATCTATATGCTTGTAGTTTATAAATATGAAGAGTCTACAGTTTATACTATGCTGTTTTCTTGGAAACAGTTAGTTGGACCAAATCCTTTGGATTCGTGTTTAATTTTTAAAATGTAAGAAATTGTGGCATGCATTTATCTGTCCTGAAACACTCCACCAGAAAATGTTGGAAACATAAGTGAGGTGCTAATCCTGCCCTGTTTATATATAATTACTAGCTCAATACCCATGCTTCACTACAAAACTATGTGGTCGGGCTTAGTTTTTGGGGAGGAAAATAAGGAGGAAAAATTCTGCCTCTGCCTACCAGCATCCATCAGTATTCATCTGGCTAGCATCCTGTCAGTGTGTGAGAGAGTTGAAGACTGTTTGGAAACTGAAAGAGTATTTGCTGTGTGAGCAAGGAGACAGCAAGGAGCCTGGGCGTGGCTTAGCTCAACTGTTCTGTATTAAAGCTGCTTGATGATGTGAAACTAAAACTGAAACTGAAACTCCTCTCCTCTGCTTGTGTTTTGCATTTGGAAGAGATTTCTTTTCAGGTGGGGAGGGGGAGTAGAACTCCTTAGCATCAGAGCGTGTTAATAATAATAATATAGGAAATACTAATGCTTTGATGGTCATTTCTAAAAATCCTTTCTTAGTGAGCACCTAGAAGCCAAGAGGGACATATGTGCCAAATTTCAAGTTTGTAGGCTTTACAGTTCTGGAGATTTTGTGATGACGCATAAGTGGTATTTCGCTTTTGTATATATAGATTACTAGCAGAATTATATGTTTCCATTGGTTTCTCCTTTGATCTTCCCATACAGCCTCTCTGCACAAAATGCTTTTGTTATTCTTCCTAAATGTTTTTTATAAATTCTATAAAGAGCAGAACACAGGATCACTTTGATTTGCAACCTCATTCGGCCTAAAAATTTTCTAAGAGTCACCACTTCCTTACTTATTAGGCTAAAACAAAGTTTGATGGCTAACTTGAAATTACATTAGTTAGTCCTCGACTTACAAACACAACTGGAAGCAGAATTCACCAACAGAAACAGAAGGCTAAGCAAGGCTATTGTTAAGTGTGTGCCATGGCCTGATTTTACAATCTTTTTTTGTTGTTGTTAAGTGAATCACTGAAGTTGCTAAGTGAGTCCCATGGTGGTTAAGCAAATCTAGCTTTCCTGATTGATTTTGCTTGTTGGAAACTGCCCGAGAAGGTTACACCAGTAGTTGCGCATCATTGCCCATCTTTCTCTCTCCCTTAGCCTGGCACTGATTGCATTGCATGCTGCCCACCCCCCAAGTCCCTTAGATCAGGGGTTGCCAACCTTTTGGACCTCAGGGACCACCAAACTCATAATTTTAAATCCCAGGGACCACTAACCAGTTCTGTGGGCATGGTCTAATTTGTAGGTGTGGCTTGGTGGTCATGTGACTGGCTGGGCATGGCTTGTATGTAGATATTATCAATAGTTATATAAATATTGAATTTGTTATTTTAAAAAAGAGCAACTTTTACCCAAAATCAGGCAAAGCAGGCAGGCAGATTGAGTTGCTCACAGGATCGCTGATTCATTCAGAGATCTATCTATCTGCCATCGGCTAGCTCAGTCTGTCACATAAAATTTGCTTGCCGTGAGTCTGCACTGAATAATAGAAGCTTCAGTCCTAAGGGAGGTTCGGCTGTGCTTAAAAGCAGAGCCGAAGATCTAGAGACTAGCTAGAAAGCAAGAAATCCAACCATTTCCTGCTTCCTAGCTAATCTAAATCTCCCGGCACAGCAGAACAGCTGATGGGCAGAAAAAGGAAAAATAGCAATTTATTGCCACGTAAGGAGTGAATGGGCGGGGAGGGTTCCTGCGGGCCATGTGGGCAGCGCAGCCTTGTGTTTCTGTGCAGCCTGAATTAATTGCTTTGGGGGGTGAGCTCTGGGGCTGACATTTCTCTGTGGCCCACCAAAATTTTCTTGCAGCCCACCAGTGCATCGGTTGGTGACCACTGCCTTAGATCACCCCCCTCCAGTGTCAGCCCTGCCACCAGCCACCCGATTGGGTCCCTGGTGCCCAAAAAGTTAGGGGTTGCTGACTTAAAAAGAGCTACTGTATGAACCATTAGCTGAAGACCATCAGTCCTGGGTTCAGCTCCTTTTTGGGGAATTCCTTGATCTTGTGCAGGTGAAGCATTTTTTTCCAGATCTATAATCTTACTCATCCCATCTTTTGTAGAAGAGTAATTGCATCCCAACTTCTTTATGTATACCCCCGATCACTAGGGGTTCTGACCTAGGCTTCCCCAAAAAGCACTAAGCAGACTCTTTGTCCTGGCAAAACTCCTTTTATTAAACGAAGGTGAATTTCTTGCATTCACATTCAGCCAAAGGCCTGGCAAACAGTCTTTCAAGGGTCTAATTAGAAGCGCAGACCTTATCTAGCCTGGAGGGCTGCCTAGTAAATATTTTCAAATGCAGTGCTGGCAAGGAAGGACTCAGCAGAGTCTCTGTGATGCACAGACAGATCTTCACACTGCTGCAATGAATGAATTGTTTCCTGCAAAAGCCCCCTCCCCTTTTGCTCCTCTTTTAATCCCTATGGGAGGGGCCATTCACCATCCACCTATGGCTTTACTCCCACGTCGACCCTTAGTTCATAATTGTTCTTTTCTTTTTGCAGCTCTGTGCATGCGCAGGCTGGGAACCAGCTCCAGCTGCTCCCCTGCCTCACTGCTGTCCAACTCCAAAGGCAGCTGATAACTGTCAGATGGCTCTGGCCCCATCTCTGCCTCTGATGCAGAGCCCTCGTCCGAGCCTTCCTCAGCCTCCAGGACTGGCCCATGCTCCTCCGCAACCTCCTCACTGTCTGACTCCGCTGCCAGCTCCGCTAGCCACTGACAGGCCACAACACTAGGTATGCATGCTACGTGACTCAGTTAATCTAGCATGTCACATGTAGCATGTACCATCTGAAGACAAGCCATTCCACTGGTATATTGTTCTCACTGTAAGGAGAAATGTGCTGATAGAGAGAACAATTTAGTAATGGAATGGTTTGCCTCCAGAAGTTGTGGGTGCTCCATCACTGGAGGTTGTTAAGAAGGGGTCAGAGAGCTATTTGTCTGGGATGGTATAGGGTCCCCTGCTTGTGCAGGGGTTTTGGATAGAAGATCTCCAAGGCTCCTTCCAACACTTATTCTGTTATACGAAGACAAAGTGATGATTGTTAATGTTCCTTTGCTCCTAAAACAACTGATGGATCTTTCTCCCCATACAGTCCTCTAAGGGAAAGACTGACTATGCTGCACTCCCAAGACATGGATCGCCACACCACGCCTCTTCTCAACCCAACCTCAGGTCTCCTGCAACAAAGCCACCCTCAGGCAGAAACCCCGAACCCTTTGGGGAGCCACGCGGCCACCACCATGTCCAAGGAGCCCGGGTTAGAGAAAAACAGTACAGCTTCACAGTACGAATTGATGCCCGGAGAAATTATCATTGCCAGCTTGCTTTGGGGGGTGTTATGGTTACTCTCTGTCTTTGGAAACTCCCTGGTTTGCCTCGTCATCTACAGGAGCAGAAGGACTCAATCGACCACCAATTATTTTGTGGTCTCCATGGCTTGCGCAGACTTGCTGATGAGTGTGGGGTGCACACCGCTTGTACTGTTCCAGTTAGCCTCTGACGGATGGACATTGGGCAGCATGATGTGCAAGACAATCAGGTATTTTCAGAATCTCACCCCCGGGGTTCAAATTTACGTCTTGCTTTCCATCTGCATCGACCGGTTCTACACGATCGTCTACCCGCTAAGTTTCAAGGTGACGAGGGAAAAAGCCAAAAAAATGATTGTGGCATCTTGGATCTTCAATGCAGCCTTGATGTCTCCAGTTTTCATTTTGGGGGGATTGGACGGAGACCACCACTGCCGGTTTTTCCCTCCCTATTCTTGGGACGCGCCATTTATAGCATCATCCATGTATTAGTAGCTTTCTTGATCCCATCAGTTCTCATCGTTTTCTTTTACCAGAAAGTCGTCAAGCACATTTGGAAAATTGGGAGCGAGGGCAGAGCAGTCCGGAGGACGATGAATGTGGTCCCTAGGACAAAGGTGAAAACCATCAAAATGTTCCTGATGTTAAATGCTCTCTTTCTCCTCTCATGGCTCCCATTTTATGTGGTTCAACTGTGGCACCCGCTTGAGACCGATCGTAGGAAAAGCGCCTTGGTCTTTCTGATGGTGACTTGGATATCGTTTAGTTCCTCAGCCTTGAAACCGACATTGTACTCGGCCTACAATGCCAACTTCAGGAGGGGGATAAGGGAGACTTTCTGTATGTCCTCCATGAAATGTTACAGGAGTAATGCCTATACCATCACCACCAGCTCCAAGGTGGCCAAGAAAAATTATGTGGGGATCTCAGAATTCCCCATTGCACCAAAAACCGTTTCCAAAGACAACATATATGATTCTTTCAACAGAGAAGCAAAAGAGAAAAAACTTGCCTGGCCTATTAATTCAAACCCACCAAACACATTTGTATAATTAATGGCGGTCCTTTCAAAGACTCTTCCTTTGAGCAGATGCCATCTACATGAAGGATTTCTATACAGCTGAGCAGGGAAAATAAATGCTTTGTTTTACTGGGTCCATTTATTTTATCCTACAGCGCATTGTTTTAAAGCTACAAACTTTGTGATGTCCTGGAGCAGGGCACAAAGGCAACAGAGTCAGATAATCAGTAGGAGTCCTTTTATTAGCTCCAACTTTGTCCAGGTTACCTTCTTGCTGGAGAAAAACTCTCTCAGGAACAGCTTTTGACTGCGTAGAATCAAGTCCAAAACGTGGTCAACAAAAACTGTAACTTTAAGTCCAATCAAGCCAAACTGAGGTAATTAGTTCAGCAGGGCAGGAGCAAGAATTCCAGACGTGAAGGCATGACAATCACTCAACACAGTTGGGAAGATGCCAGGAACACAGATAAGCAAAGTCAACACAAGATAAACGCATGTTTGCTCCCAGCAAACTTTCTTCCCAGGTGTGGCTAATGAAGGGAATCAGGGCCCTTGCCTCCCCCCATAACCCATGCAATCCATGTTGCTCTCTTCTCCATTCCTCCCTGCGAGCCCTAAGATGAAGAGGGGGTGGGCCTGGGTCTTCCTCTGAATTCTTTCTCCCTTGTTCTAACTCTCTCCTGCTCTGCCCAGCTGGACTTTGCCCTTCCCCAATTTCCTCCACAGCCAACTGAGCCACACTCCCACTCCCTGTCAGCTGTTCAGCTTCCTCCTCCGAATCAGACTCCAACAGGGGCATGACAGACTTCTTTAGAATAACCCTTACAGTCGGCACCGGCAATACATTCTTGCTTTCTGCATTAGTAATTATTTCTGACCAATTAGTGTAAATCAAGCCAGTATGTAGAGAGGAAGGAATGGATCCAATAGGAATTTTGCGATGGAACACAACACTTGTTTTTTTTTCACACCTGGAAACTGGGTTTGTGTGTTCCAACAGTCCCTGTTTTCAGAAGTCTTCCCCCGATAAAGTATTGCGAGAGGCATACCAATAATTGTCTGGCTGGTTTTGTTCTCATCCCCTGGATCTGTAGACATTAAATGGAGAAAAGAATCATTTTATCATGTACTGTTATGACCCAGGTTGCCTAGGGAGACAGGCTTCGATCAAATCCTTTATTGTTCTGTTAAACCCACAACAAATGGCTCTACAACAGCCAGGGAAGCTCCAGCCCTAAAGCAGCCGCTCACAGTCCCACAAACAAAAGCCAATAATCACCACAGCCACATCTCAAAGGCAGTGAGCGAGTCCAAAAACAAGGGGCAAGTCCACAACAGGTAAGCCATACACAAGATTCAAGGTCCATAAGCAAGGGTTGAAGTCCCCAGGCAGAAATAAGATTCAGAGCAAGAGTTTTTCCAAGGCCAGGGAAATGCATGCCAAACCAAAACAACTCTTCCCCACAAAGGCACCCTCCCCATCCCGGCCTCTGCATAAGTCAACCCAAGCCAGGGGTTGCTTATGTGGAGGGCCGGGGCGACCTCCTTCCGAGCAGCTTCACAGACCTCCTTTGAGTTTGCCTCCGCTCCATTCTCTGTGCCCTTGGATCAAGTGGGGGAGGTAGCTGTTCCTCATCAGAGGGGATCTGCTGCCTATCAGCACCACTGCCTGTCAGCCACCGATCCTCCCATGTGTCTGTGAAGGCAGGCAGCTCTCTATCTGGTCGATCACTTCCGCCAATGCCTGAAGGGCCTGGGATAGCATTGTCCTCAGTCCCTGGCCTCTCCAAACATTCCTGGGAAGATGTGCCATTCCTGTTGGATGGTCCTGGATCCAACTCTTCCCTTCTCTAAACTGGGATCTACAGGGCCATTACACATACAGAATTATTATTATTATTATTATTATTATTATTATTATTATTATTATTATTATTATTTTATTAGACTTGTATGCCGCCCTCTCTCCCTAAGGACTCAGGGAGGCTAACAATAAAACCCAGTACAAAATTTACAATAAAAAACAGTTACAAGCCTAATGAGAGTAAAATATTAAATTAAAATTAATTAAAATAACTCTAAAACAAGCCCTCCCTCCACCTGTCAGTCCAGACCGGCCTGTTGAAAGAGCCAGGTCTTCAGGTCACGCGGAAGGAGTGGAGATCAGGGGCCAAACGAAGGCCCAAGGGGAGTTGATTCCACAGGGTGGGTGGTCCCACAGAGAAGGCCCTACCCCTGGGCACCGCCAATCAACAATGTCTAACCGACAGAACCCCAAGGAGGCCCTGCCTGTGGGAGCGAACCGGGCGATCAGAGCGTGATGCCAGCAGGAGACACTCCCACAAGAATTAAACAATAGTGGCAGAAAATGCCAGTTGATGGATTCTGGTTTTCCCTGTAACTCTATTTGTTGATAATAGATGGATTAACAATTGTCATCCTAATAAACAAGGACCACCACAGTGGTTCCTCAGACTTGCAAACGTTTATATGTACAGGTGTGCTCATAGGTGAAAAGTCTCGATCTCATCCTGAGTCAGAACCCAATCTGGCCCATATTAATTAATCAAGAGCAACAGCAATCAATGTATTCTTTTACATTTTTCATTCATTAGTTAAATAGTCCAGGTACTCATTATCATTGTGTAAATGATGAAGTAGAATCGGAAGTGGAAACCAGGTCCTGGAACTTCACAGTCCCATGTGTGCAATTTTTTGTGCATTTAGACACTTCTGTGAGCACTTTTGGAGAACTCCTGCAGCTGGTTGACTAACACTTTGGAGTCAAGAAGCAGACATGTGGCACAAACACCACACCAGTCAGTATGTCATTGAAATGAACTTGTGCAACGGGCACCAAAAACTCATGTCTCATGCAACATCATTTTCGCAGCAACATATGAGTAATATCACACATCCAGTCTATAGATATCCACAGAAGACAATATCAAGTATCTTCAGCAATATGTGCCAATTTGGGGTGCACTCCAATCAGAAGATTAGGTTCAGGTCAGATAGGAGAATTTTTTAAAACCCTCAAATTTACTTTGGATTTATTTTCAGGCTTCCTTATTCTACTTGGCACCCCAAATCTGAACCACCGCCGAATACCATTTGTATTATTGCAAATGTAACATAACTCGATGAAACATGCTTGGCCAGAAGAGTTTTGCCACACTTCTCAAGATTTTTAAAGGAGTCAAAGCAATTAAGAAGCATTTTTGCCCCCTTTACACAGGCCCCAGATCCAGCTTCTGAAGTCTCCAGAGTCAGCCTCTGATTGAAGAAAAGCCATCCACGTTGCCATCAAAACTCCCATTACCATAAGAGACTGCAGGGTGTGAATCACAGACCTTCAGTGTAACACAAATAATTATTCTAGGCTGCTGTATGTTCTTGGGAAGGGCACTCGTGGCTAAGATGCTGAGCTTGTCGATCAGAAAGGTTGGCAGTTTGGCGGTTGGAATCCCCAGAGCAGCATAACGGAGTGAGCTCCTGTTGCTTGTCCCAGCTTCGGCCAACCTAGCAGTTCGAAAGCATGTAAAAATGCAAGTAGAAAAATAGGGCCACTTTGGTGGGAAGGTTAATTGTGCGCCTTAGTGTTTAGTCATGCTGGCCACATGACCATGGAGACGTCTTCGGACAGCGCTGGCTCTTCGGCTTTGTAACGGAGATGGCCATTACACATACAGAATTATTATTATTATTATTATTATTATTATTATTATTATTATTATTATTATTTTATTAGACTTGTATGCCCTCTCTCCCTAAGGACTCAGGGAGGCTAACAATAAAACCCAGTACAAAATTTACAATAAAAACAGTTACAAGCCTAATGAGAGTAAAATATTAAATTAAAATTAATTAAAATAACTCTAAAACAAGCCCTCCCTCCACCTGTCAGTCCAGACCGCCTGTTGAAAGAGCCAGGTCTTCAGGTCACGCGAAGGAGGGAGATCAGGGGCCAAACGAGGCCCAAGGGGAGTTGATTCCACAGGGTGGGTGGTCCCACAGAGAAGGCCCTACCCCTGGGCACCGCCAATCAACAATGTCTAACCGACAGAACCCCAAGGAGGCCCTGCCTGTGGGAGCCAACCGGGCGATCAGAGCGTGATGCCAGCAGGAGACACTCCCACAAGAATTAAACAATAGTGGCAGAAAATGCCAGTTGATGGATTCTGGTTTTCCTGTAACTCTATTTGTTGATAATAGATGGATTAACAATTGTCATCCTAATAAACAAGGACCACCACAGTGGTTCCTCAGACTTGCAAAACTTATATGTACAGGTGTGCTCAGGTGAAAAGTCTCGATCTCATCCTGAGTCAGAACCCAATCTGGCCCATATTAATTAATCAAGAGCAACAGCAATCAATGTATTCTTTTACATTTTTCATTCATTAGTTAAATAGTCCAGGTACTCATTATCATTGTGTAAATGATGAAGTAGAATCGGAAGTGGAAACCAGGTCCTGGAACTTCACAGTCCCATGTGTGCAATTTTTTGTGCATTTAGACACTTCTGTGAGCACTTTTGGAGAACTCCTGCAGCTGGTTGACTAACACTTTGGAGTCAAGAAGCAGACATGTGGCACAAACACCACACACGTCAGTATGTCATTGAGAAAATGAATTGTGCAACGGGCACCAAATTACTCATGTCATTTTGCGCAGCAACATCGCAATATGAGTAATATCACACATCCAGTCTATAGATATCCACAGAAGACAATATCAAGTATCTTCAGCAATATGTGCCAATTTGGGGTGCACTCCAATCAGATTAGGTTCAGCGTCAGATAGGAGAATTTTTTAAAAACCCTCAAATTTACTTTGGATTTATTTTCAGGCTTCCTTATTCTACTTGGCACCCCAAATCTGAACCACCGCCGAATACCATTTGTATTATTGCAAATGTAACATAACTCGATGAAACATGCTTGGCCAGAAGAGTTTTGCCACACTCTCAAGATTTTTAAAGGGGAGTCAAAGCAATTAAGAAGCATTTTTGCCCCCTTTACACAGGCCCCAGATCCAGCTTCTGAAGTCTCCAGGAGTCAGCCTCTGATTGAAGGAAAAGCCATCCACGTTGCCATCAAAACTCCCATTACCATAAGAGACTGCAGGGTGTGAATCACAGACCTTCAGCGTAACACAAATAATTATTCTAGGCTGCTGTATGTTCTTGGGAAGGGACGCTCAGTGGCTAAGATGCTGAGCTTGTCGATCAGAAAGGTTGGCAGTTTGGCGGTTGGAATCCCCAGCGCAGCATAACGGAGTGAGCTCCTGTTGCTTGTCCCAGCTTCGGCCAACCTAGCAGTTCGAAAGCATGTAAAAAATGCAAGTAGAAAAATAGGGACCACTTTGGTGGGAAGGTTAAGAGTTTCGTGCGCCTTCGGCGTTGAGTCATGCTGGCCACATGACCATGGAGACGTCTTCAGACAGCGCTGGCTCTTCGGCTTTGTAACGGAGATGAGCACTGCCCCCTACAGACGGAAACGACTAGCACGTATGTGCGAGGGGAACCGTTACCTTTACCTTGTGTTCTTGGTGCTGCAGGCCGGTTTAGGTTAAAAACGAGTCAGTCCTCAATCTTCCCTTGTGCTTTTTTTTCCAAGAGGCAACTGGAGTTTCTGGGTTGGTTTTTGAAGATGTTTCACTTCTCATCCAAGAATGAGCTGAAGAAGCTTATTGGATGAGAAGCGAAACCAAAGGAAAAAAAAATCCAGAAAGTCCACTTGCCTCTTGAAAAAAGCACCTTTGGGACAACCATGACCTGACTGACTGAGAATCTCCACAGACTCCTCCTCTTGTGTAACTGTCAGCCCCACATGCCTACCCCAGAGGCCCTGAAGAGTAGCAAAAGACAGAAATCTCTCTCGGACCTTTTGGAAAAGCTGAGCACGGCTTTTTAACCTCAGCAATTTTAAGGCACGTGGACTTTCAGGGAGTTGAAGTTAAAACCACTAAGGCTAAGAAACATTGAGATGGTGGATTAAACCCTGGCTTTGAAAAGTTAAGGCCAGCTTATCAGAGCCTCGGATTCCGAAACAGACTTGCAAGGAAGAATTCACTGCTTCTTTGAGGTTTTACAAATACTGCAATTTATTGTTTATTCCTTTTAGCAGCTGGATAGCAGTTTGGCGTCATAGTGTGAAGAAGATTGCACATTTTACCCACGTGCCAATTAAGATGGCTGAAAAATCACAACTTTCCATACAGAAAAAGAAGCTTTCATTAAAACAGTTTTGTTTTAATACATATAAACAAAGTACGTTCGGGTTTTTTTTTTCCTGCACTGCTGGGTTTGGGTATTTCTGACATGATGGTCAATTCCTTCTTTCAACCCTGGCCTCTGTCAGTAACCCTTGTAATAAATGACAGAATAGGCTTTGTTACATCCGTTTTAATACAAAAGGGCAGACTTTGGTCTCACGATAATTTAACTATTTTGTCCCTGCAGCAAAAATACGCACAGCGTTAGGTTGCAAGTTTCCAATATTATTCCCTTTCCAACACTCAAGACTATACAGGTGCACCGATCCCGTGGAACAGAAAATATAAAACATCCTGGATGCTACCTTCATTTGCTAGCCTTTCTCCACAAATTCTCAGGCCCTTTTATGTCAAAATATGGTCTGCAACCAAGGTGAAGGAAATGGGCCTACTGCTTCTGTTCCCCTCTTTCTCTAACCAGCTAGGTGGGGTATCTTCCTTATCAAACCTCTCCATGACTGCACTTAGGGGAAGAAAAAAGACTACCATTATTTTGACTCATCAACTCCCATTAATAAGCAGTCTACGCAGAGATGCAATCGTGCAAGTTTAGAAAATATAAACTAACCACGGGACTTTGCTGCTGAAGAGTTATTTCATTGCTGCTCAAATGACTAATTCACCTAGTTAATGAAGTCTTGAGTTTAGCATTAGACTTAATTCAAATAACTCAATCCACAAAGGGCTGGTTGTGTGCTAAGACAGCGACAGCAGCATCACAACAGGCCCCTGGGACGCAACCACAACATGAACATGATGATCTGTGCATGCAGCTGCAACTAAAGAGGGGTTGCTTGGCTAAAGAATCTCATGGCTGCAACCTCACACACCCTAACCAATTATCTTTACCCCAAACTGCACCCTCGCTTAAGTACATCATCTTACGACTGAGATGACATGGGAGTCAAGGATTTCACAATTCACAAGTACAGTCTAAACTCCACTAGTTCAGAAACACCAGAAGGAAAAGGAGGAGGTGACATGTTGGCCATCTACAGCAAGATATATCAGCGTGTGCTACACCAGTATTTTTCACACTTGACCGCTTAAGGGCTTCAACTACCAGAATTCTCATCAATGGCCCTGCTGGTTAGGGAATTCTGGGAGTTGAAGTCCAAGCGTCTTAAAAGGGCCCAGTTTGAAAAACACTCCACTATATATATCTATGTCCAATGCAAAACAGGCTATCCCGTGAATAATAAACTCTACTTCTCTATCGGCATAGTATTATCCTTAAATAAACACTAAATACAGTAAACAGTGAAAACAAAATCAAAAGCATAATTATAGGCTTTAACACAACGAAAGAGAGTTTGCTGGCCCAATCCGTAGGGGGAAAAAAGTCTCCCCCTTTTTCTCAGTCAATTCTACCCACAAAATCAACCCCAGAGTTTCTAATCCATTTTGGAATAGACTTGGGGCTGACATAATCATCGTGGGCCTTTCCTTCTCTGCTTCAGCAGAAATTCCTGCAGACACAGGGATGTTGTTTTATTAAGTCAAATGGATCAAAAAAGATTTACTTCTGCCCTCTTCTTGTCAGGCTCATTTGGAAAGTCAGCTCAAACTCCAACTGCAGTACGGCTGAATGGTTGACTTCGTTGAACTGTTGATATGGTCAAGGGCAATTTCGCACGAAGTCCGTAGATTACTGCTTTTTTTTTTAAATCATCTTGCAGGGGTTGTTTTTGTTTTAAATATGGGCCTCAGTCTGCTTGGACTGACCTTCACCCTGGAAAAGAAACGTGTTTTTCATTAGAACAGGGGTGTCAAACTCAAAGCCCATGTCACGCCCCAGTTGGAATCTGATTCTGAGGGAGAGGTGGAACAGCTGACAGGGAGTGGGTGTGGGGCTCCAGTGGCTGTGGAGGAAACTGGGGAAGGGCACAGGCCGGCTGGGCATTCAGAGGAAGACCCAGCCCTCACCTCTTCATCCTAGGGCACGCAGGAACGGAGAAGGGAGCAACGTGGTTTACGGGAGAGGAAAGGGTCCTGATCCCCTTCATGGGCTGCAGCTGGGAAGACTGTTTAAAAGGGCAAACTGTGCATGGCGAAGTTGCTGGAAGCAAAGCGTGCATTATCTTTGTCGAGGCTTATCTGGGTTTTGGCGTCCTCCCAACTGTGGGTACCTTTTGGAAGTCTGCAAGTTATTATCCTGGTCTGTTGTGCTAATTACTTCAGCATGGTTTGTGTTGTTTTTCTTTATTTCTACTTTATCTATATTTTGGGTTCGGATTGCACTTCCTCCCTTTGTAGACTGTTTTTGGAAGAGTTTGATCTCCCGCTGAGGATTATTGGACATTGTGGGCCAAGTTGGAGGCATTAAAGGGAATTTATCTACTTTGGTGACTTTGTTGTTTTCGTGTCACGCCCCGCGTCATCACAGCCCGTGGGACGTATCCGGCCCGCAGGGTGCTTAAATCTGGCCCGCGGGACCGGCCTGGAAATATCAAAGGACCGGTCTGCAGTGCCTCTGCTGGCCAAAAAACAGGCTGCACGGAGACCTTGCAAGGCTCCTGCGCTCTTGTTTTGGCAGCTTGCCTGCCTCTGCCCGCGGCCGTTAACGAAGTCAAGAATTGCATAAAACTGGAGCTTACAGGAACTGTGGCTGTTGGCGTCGCTCTTTAGGGCTCTGGCCATCTTGCCGACGCTCTGCTGCGGCTTGCTTTGCTCTTCTCCGCTTAGCAGGGCTTTGATTTCAGAGGGGATTTTTCCTTGGTCCATTGCCATGCACCACTGCTTGTACTGAAAGAGAACGACGCAATGCAAGAAAGGAATGTTAAACCGTGTTCCAAGGTTTTAGAACCTGGAGGTTCCCGACATTTATTGATCCTGGAATGAATTATAAATCTGGCTAAATAAATCCGGGTTTCAGCATTTTGCACAACTTCATGAGCCTGTAAGAGCAAGACTCCAGCAAGGATTCCATATTGACTTACAACCACAATTGAGCCTAAAATGTCTGTTGTGAAGTGAGACATTTGTTAAGTGAGTTTTGCCCCATTTTACCATCTTTCTGGCCACAGTTGTCAAGTGAATCATTGCAGTTGTCCCAAAGGTGCTTTTTCATGTGGCAACTGGACTTCCTTGTTTTTTCTTTTGAAGATGTTTCACTTCCCATCCCAGAAGCTTCTTCAGCTCTGACAGGATGGTGGGGAATGGAAGGATTTAAACTCCTTGCAGACAGCTGGTCATTTGCACCCGAGTGGTGCAAACTCAGGTGACCTTGACAACACAGATATACCATACACCGCCAGGAGGCCTCAACCACCCCCTAAAAGGATGCAAATGACCAGCTGTCTGCAAGGGATATAAATCCTTCTCTTCCCTACCATCCAGTCAGAACTGAAGAGGCTTCTTGGATGAGAAGGAAAACGTCTTCAATGAAAAAACCAGAAAGTCCAGTTGCCTCTTGCCCTTTTTGTGGCAAAAAAAAAGACAGGGTCTTATTTTCGGGGAAAGATGTATGTGGACTGTTATCTATGATTACATGCAGTGAAAATTTTAGCGTGACACCTGGCAAAATCTTTATTTAGGGAAATAGCAATAGCACTTAGACTTATATACCGTTTTATAGCCGTCTCCAAGTGCTTTAGAGTCAGCAACTTACCCCCAACAATTGGGGTCCTCATTTTACCCACCTCGGAAGGATGGAAGGCTGAATCAGCCTTGAGCCTAGTGAGATTCGAACTGTCAAATTGCAGGCAGCTGGCAGGCAGCAGAAGCAGCCTGCAATACTGCGTTCTAACCACTGCGCCACCGTGGTGCAATCAACTGGGGGTGGGTTGTGGGTAACAGGGAGCCAAGCTCTGCAGGAAGACACTGCAGGAATAATGGGAAATTTCAACTACCCCAACATCAACTAGTAATGAAACTCCTTGGTGATCAACTGCACCTCAGTCACAAAACTCAGGAACTTAAAAAAAAAACTTTAGGGAAAGGGAAAACAGAAAAGAGGGGAAAGGAAAAAGAGGAAAGATTACCATTTCCAGTTCTTCTCTAAGAGCACAGATAGCTCTTTCGCGGCTTGAAACCAGCTCTTCCAGATATTGGTACCTCAGTTTCTTCCTCGCTCTGCATTCCCTTGCACTCTGCCGGCTTCTCTCAAGTTTGGCTTTCAAATCTATTTTAGCTGGTTTACGGCCCCGTTTACCTGGTTTCTTCACTTTGCCACTGGCTACCTGGGGAAAAAAAGGGAACAAAATCTGTTGTGAAAGATGCAGGCAGACAGGTTTCTCTGGAATGACCACTATGGGGGGAAAAAAGCATTAGAAACCAACTGTGGGACAGATTTGAGCAGGGTGGATTTGATTTAAATCACGGTTTAAATCACTATTAAAAAGGCTTGATTTAAATCAACTCGATTTAAATCATAAATTTTTAAAGAGCAACTTGCATCTCTGTCCCGTAGCAGCTTGTCCTCTGACCTGCTATTGACCCACCGACAGTCCTAATATTGCAGAACATACAGCCTCGTGCTACATAACTAAGCTGTTTCATGCCAAATAAACTAAATTATGATGTATCTTAAATAGAAAACTGTCTTTAGATAGATTTTGACTGCAAAAGCATTTTATTTAAATAAAGTTGATAAAAATTATTTAAAAAATCCAATTTAAATTTAAAAAATCCAACCAGTCAATTCCCAGAATTCTCTAGCTATCTGGGAAATTTTGGAAATTGAAGTCCATACCCTTGAAAGCATGCTCAGTGGGGAATTCTGGGAGTTAAATCCACCCATCTCAAAGCCTACAGAACTGATAGTAAAAAAAATTGAATCCCACCACTGGTCAAAAGGGCCTTTACTTGTTGGGGGTGGGGGGTCAAGGAAGCTGCACAATTAACTCTTGACTCACCTGGAGGAAATATTTATGCATTTTAAAAGTAGGGTGTTGACTTTTTTCCCAGGGGGCAAAAATTGTAATCCAAGGGGGGAATTCACAGGAAAAGGGCCAAAATGCATCTTAGCACATAAAATCACTCCTTCCCTGGAGGGGGGGAGAAATCCCCAGGGATGGTTGGAGAGCAGCTCATTAGCACTTCACAAAGCAGGGCCACCCCGTTTTGTCCTTGGACAAGGCACCACCAAGAAATCCCAGGGATTTTCTGACCAAGGAGGAGGCAGCGAGGCGGTCCTTTCTTTTCCTTTTATTTATTTAATTCATATTTATATCCCGCCCTTCTCCAAACACTCAGGGCAGCTTACAATTTTTGGGATACAACCCAATGCACTCAGCAATAGCCTTCCTTCCACTGAATATGCCTGCTTATTACTAAGCAGCATTTTTACAAAGTCAGCTTATTGCCCCCAACAATCTTGGGTCCTCAATTTACCTACCCCGAGAGGATGGAAGGCTGAGTCAACCTTGAGCCTGGTGGGATTCGAGCCTGCACTAATTGCAGGCAGCTGGAATTAAGTGCTAGGCATTTAACAGTCTGCACCACCAAGGCTCTAATATTGATTTGTTATTTGGATCTCAGCCCCCTACATAGCTAAATGTCGCGTCATATTTTGGAAAAATTACATCCTGAATCCTTGTATGAAGGCCCAGGGCTGGTCAAAACTGAGGCCAGGCACGCTTGGGGATGATTTGGATGGGAGACCACCAAGAAATCCCAGGGATTTCTGACCAAGAGGCGGCAGTGAGGTGGCTCTTTCCTTCCCTTTATTTATTTTGGGGAAATTACATCCTAAATCCCTGTATGAAGGCCCAGGGCCGGTCAAAACTGAGGCCGGGAGCGCATGGGGACGATTTGGATGGGAGACCACGAAGAAATCCCAGGTCCAAAGCACCCCGGAAGAAGGCGCCCAACCTCCGAAAGCCCCGCCGCCCACGGGATCCCTTCCCGAGCTACTCACTTTGCTTTCGTCCATCAGGCCGCTGGGAGGGTCTCCGTCGTCGTCGTCACCGCCCGTTAATCTGGATCCGGGCTCCGAGGAGAACCGCGCGCTCCCTCCATGGTAGGCCGCCGGGGGCTTCCCGTCTCCAGGACACGGCCGCCCGCGCGATAGGCGTCTCCGGCGCATCTCGGGAAGTGTAGTTCCGCTCACCTCCCTCAGCCAGAAAGAGAAGGTCGCTTCCGCAAATGGACTACAGCTCCCAGAGGCAGTAGCAAGCAGCCGTTGAATGACGTAGAAGTCGGAGGCCCCGCAGAGCTTCCCTGACGAAAAGGCGTCCGGGAAGGAGAGCGACGGACCGTAGACTCACGAATGTAAGACCGTAGATCTAGATTGGTATAGAATGGTGCAAAAAAAGCATTCGCTCGCGGTAAAGCAATCTGGTCTAGAGTAAGCGGATCCCGCCTCACTGCTCTAAAAATGGAAAGACCCCAGCAGTTGTTTATTAGATATATACATTTCTTTTTGGAAGAGGGGTGGAAACTAGTCTCTCCCCACATTACTATAGAGCTGCAACCAACAGACGGCCACTAGAGGGCAGCCAAAAGATGCCCGTAGCTGTTCCATGGGCTGCCCTCTAGTGAACGTCAGGATGCTTGCAGCTCAAAGAGAGTCAACCTATTGCAGCATGGAGTCCGAGTCTTCACAACAACCTGATGTTGATAGTTAAAGACGGTTGAGGAGTGTCCAAAAATACATCCAGATTGGGGCTGCAATTCTGCAAGCAAAGTCTTGCCGCTTTTTGTGGGTGTTGCAGGAGAGAAGGAACAGGCTTGGATCACAGAATGCCGTCTCTGGAGCCAATTCAAACCCTCTAGAGCAGGGGTGGGCAAACTTTTTGACTCGAGGGCCACAATGGGTTCTTAAACTGGACCGGAGGGCCAGAACAAAAGCATGGATGGAGTGTTTGTGTGAACTAATATAAATTCAAAGTTAGATTACTTCACGTAGCCTTCTGGGAGAGCAAGAGAACCCTCCGCCTTTTCGCTCCATCGGCCGGATAGAACAGCCAAATGGGACGGATCCGGCCCCCAGGCCGTAGTTTGCCCACGGCTGCTCTAGAGTCAACCCAGAGGTGTTTTTCCCAGAGGCAACTGGAATTTCTTGTTTTTTTCTTGGAAGATGTTTCACTTCTTATCCAAGAAGCTTCTCCAGTTTTACTGGATGGGAATGGAAGGATATTTCTTGCAGACAGCTGGTCATTTGCATCCTTTTTAGAGAGTAGTTGAGGCCACTTGGAGGTTTATCTGTGTCCTCAGGGTCACCTGAGTAGTGAAAATAGTTCCTGTAGGTGTTGAGAATACCTGGCAACGTTTCGACGAAATCTCATCCGTCATCTTCAGGCTGGTGTCTTCAGCTTCGTTCTCCTGGGAGAAGTGGTGATCGTGGATGTTTTTCCCTTTTAAACTCTAGAGTTGGATGTGTTGTTACTTTTTGATTGTTTGTGGAGTTGATGTATGCAGATTGGATGGCTTTTTCCTGAGACCCTGTGTGGCTGAGGTGCTGGAGGTGTGTCTTCAGCCTTTTGTGTTGTAACGACCTGGGTAATGGGCTGTGTGATGACCTTCTGAGTTCTATTGTTGTGATGTCTGGGTGTGGTGCTGTAATCTCCTGGGTCGTTGTCTGTGCTGCAACCTCCTGATGTTTTGTGTTGTGATCTCCTGAGTTTCTGTGATGTAGTATCCTGGGTGGAAGGCTGTGATGTGGCATTCTGGGCCTTGGTTTGGCTCGAGTTTGAGGTCTGGCTATGTGTTATAGCGTGTGTCAGTTTGCTTAGTTTGGGGGTTGGAGGGGGGTGTAGCAGCTGGTGTTGCAGCCATGGTCTGGTTTCTGGATGGTGGTTGCCTTTCATCTGTGGCGTGGGCTGGGTTTGAGTCTGGTGAAGGAGATGGTGGTGGCATCATGTGTTATTTTGGGTCGGTGTTGGTTTTGTGGCTGGGACTCGTTTGTTGATTAGGGCTAGTTTCCAGATGTCTGGTAGGCGGGAAGTATCATCCCGTTTATCCATGTTATTCATAACATGAATAAACGGGATGATACTTCCCGGCCTACCAGACATCTGGAAACTAGCCCTAATCAACAAACGAAGTCCCAGCCACAAAACCAACACCGGACCCAAAATAACACATGATGCCACCACCAATCTCCTTCACCAGACTCAAACCCAAGCCCACGCCACAGATGAAAGGCAACCACCATCCAGAAACCAGACCATGGCTGCAACACCAGCTGCTACACCCCCTCCAACCCCCAAACTAAGCAAACTGACACACGCTATAAACACATAGCCAGACCTCAAACTCGAGCCAAACCAAGGCCCAGAATGCCACATCACAGCCTTCCACCCAGGATACTACATCACAGAACTCAGGAGATCACAACACAAAACATCAGGAGGTTGCAGCACAGACAACGACCCAGGAGATTACAGCACCACACCCAGGACATCACAACAATAGAACTCAGAAGGTCATCACACAGCCCATTACCCAGGTCGTTACAACACAAAAGGCTGAGAGACACACAGCCAGCACCTCAGCCACACAGGGTCTCAGGAAAAAGCCATCCAATCTGCATACATCAACTCCACAAACCAATCAAAAGTAACAACACATCCAACTCTAGAGTTTAAAAGGGAAAACAGCCACGATCACACACTTCTCCCAGGAGAACGAAGGAAGACACCAGCCTGAAGATGACGGATGAGATTTCGTCAAACGTTGCCAGGTATTCTCAACCTTACAGGGACAAGACCAATACACCAAGACCTACATATATATATATATATATATATATATATATATATATATATATATATGTCTTGGTGTATTCAGGTCTTGTCCCATGTAAGATTGAGAGTATCTTGGCGACGTTTCGACGAGATCCCACTCGCCATCTTCAGGCTGGTGTCTTCAGCTTTGTGGTTGTGCAAATCTACGAAAACAGCTTAAGATCCTCTGAGTGGTGCAGAGAAACCATGTTTGGTAACATGTTGGTACAGCCAATGTTTTCAATCTGCTTTTCTGTATCTTACTGGGGTCATATTGTTGGGTTTTAAACTTTGAGAGAGAGAAGAGGAGAGTGAGAAAGAGCAGCCAACTGATGGCAATGACCTTAAACCACTTTAGAAACTGCAGCTAGGACATCACTGCTTTAATGAAAGGACGCACAGCCACAGCCTGCCTGGACGGTTTATGATTTTACTGTCAGATATCTTGATGCATCAAATAATTTTCACCTGGGAGAAACCTGGATCCTAAGGAAGCATGCAGGGGCTATACAATTGATAACACTCAATGCTATAGCAGAATTTAAAAAAATTTTTTTTTAAAATTACATTTATATGCCGCCCTTCTCCGAGACTCAGGGGGCTTACAATTTTGGGATACAACCCAGTGTGCTCAGCAATAGCCTTCATTCCATTGTATATGCCTGCTTATTACTAAGCGGCATTTTTACAAGGTCAGCTAATTGCCCCCAACAATCTTGGGTCCTCAATTTACCTACCCCAAGGGGATGGAAGGCTGAGTCAACCTTGAGCCTGGTGGGATTCAAGCCTACAGCAGTTGTAGGCAGCTGGAACTTAAGTGCAGGCAATTAACAGCCTGAGCCACCAAGGCCCATAATTGAAAAGTAATTGAAAAGTAAAACTGAGCACTGAACTATCTGTGGCTTTCATGGTCCTATAAGCGCCACAGACTGCAAACTACACAGAATGATTGCCCAACAATTAATGGCAATCACAGAGGTATGGAGAAAGAAAAAAAAGTGGGTGGGTCAGGAGAAATTCATTAAATGCTTGAGCTTAAACCAGACACGAGAGGATGATAGCCTTCTTCTTTATGTGCTGGGTTTCTGCTAGGGCATTGTTCATTCTGCAGACAGGCAGGCTGTAACTCAAAGCTGTTGGATTGTCTGGCTTTCTTGTGTTCTAGAGAAAATTCCTTCTGCTTTGGCCTACGCAGAGAAGTATGCCTGGATATGCATACCTACAACAACCAGAAAAACACATTGTGATTTATGAATGGTCCTTTCAGAACAAGGACTTGGGATCTCTGTGTGTGCTCTTCTCTGAAAGTCAGAAAACGAGATTTTTTTAAAAAAATACAAGTGTTTTGTAACTTATGCTTTTGTTTTTTAGTTTCCCTTGAGATCTGCAAACAGTCCAACACAGTCTTATACTCCTGAAATTTCTTAAATGTTATGTGTTTTGTGCGTATAATGAAAGAATAATCAACCCTGACCTGGGCTTGACTCTGGCCACATCTATGAAACTTAAAAGGGATTTAGCCTTTGGCCTTGGGATCTCCTGTACCATTATGAACCTGTTCCAACCTGGCTTACTTTTGGGAGAACGTCGCTGATGGAGACCAACCTGCCAATCATTCAACACTTTTAGTTATTATTATTATTATTTGTCTTTTCTTTTAAAAAGAGGAGTGGCGGGATATGTTTGCACAGGTACTGTGGGAGACAGTTCACATCTCTTCATGATCCAGGAATAACATAGAATAAAAGGGTTGGAACAGATCTTGGGGAAGGTCTAATCTCTTCTTAGAAACCTCCAATCATGATGGAGCATCCACAGCTTCTGGAGGCAAGCCATTCCACTGATGAATTGTTCTCACTGTCAGGAAATGTCTCCTAATTTCTAGGTTGGATCTCTAAATGATCATCCACCCATTACTTCTTCTTCCACCCTCAGTTGCTTTGGAGAATAGATAGAATCCCTCTTATCTTCATTCAAGTATTGGAAGCCCGCTCTCATAGAATCTTCCCTGTTCCTGCAGTATTTGGAAAGAATAACCAGGTCCTGAGGTCTTCTTGCTTGAATTCTTTGGTCTGGCTTAGCACCTTCAGCCAACCTGACTGTATACCATGTAGAGCAATGGATCTTGATCATCCATAACAAACTGAAACATGGTTAAGATAAATCTAAACCAAGCTATAGAACAGATGGTCCTTAATCTTTCAAGTACGATCTGCATTTGGAGCTCACCTTCAGTCAATCACGATAGACTGAAATCTTCTAGCCTTTTAGGACTCAGAAGTATTTGGAACAAAAGGAATGACAGTGAAATTCATTTGGCCAAGCAGAGCAGCTGATCATGCAATAAGAACATTTAAAACCTGAACAATATTTCTTGGGGGGTGCGGGGGGGGAAGAGACGATCTGTCTCGTTGAACTTCACTATAAAATTTTATTCAACCGATTAGGTTTACAGCAGATTCGTTTCTTGAACCAAGACTGTCTTTTCAGTTTCTACGTTTGTCCCATGTGATGGTCCTCCACAGAATTCACTATGCCTCCCTTAGTTCTCCTCTTTCTCGTTTTGTTCTAATGATTCTGGTAGGTTAAGCTCACATGTTTTACTAAACCATCATTTTGTTAATTGGTTTGCTGAATAAGCTGCAGTTAGCTGGGTTGGCACAACATCCTAAGCCAAACCCCCAAACAAACAAAATATTGTCCAAGCCAACTTCACGACCTCCACTTCCAACTGCAACTAGGGACCTGCTTCAGGGTGAAACACTAGAGACATATTTAAATAAGAAAATATGTTGCAAGTTTATTGCATGAGCAATAGTCAGAATCAGAGGTGGTATTCAGCAGGTTCTGGCCAGTTCTGGAGAACCGGTAGCAGAAATTTTGAGTAGTTCAGAGAACCAGCAAATCCCACCTCTGACTGGCCCGCCAACCCCATCTATTCTCTGCCTCCCATTGAGTCCCAGCTGATCGGCTGGGTCTTCTTTGGTTGCCCTGCACAGGAGAATGGAGCTGGAAAGCAGGTTAGTGGGGTGGGGAGGGAATGGAGATTTTACAGTATCCTTCTCCTGCTACACCCACCAAGCCACGCCTACAGGACCAGTAGTAAAAAAATTTGAATCCCACCACTGGTTAGAATATTTGAAAAAAAACTGCACATACATTAAAATGTTAGCTATAGCCTATGTTTTAAAAAGCCAAGGATCAACCACTGATGGCCTTGGTAAATTTGCAAATAAGGTCAAAGCCAAACATGAGCATTCGGAGAAATTGAGCACCAATCCCACATTGAACTACCTGTCGCTCCTTAGGATTTTCCAACTCTGAAAGCGGAGATGCTAAATCCTAAACCCAAGTTTAGGTGTTTCAATGCAGGCTGTTAAAGACCAACAAAATTGTGGTCTCGCTTCTGGGTAATGCATCCAGAGAAGAGATAAAGATTTTTCTGGCACATCTCTCTTCTTGGAGCAAAGCTACTCATTAACCAAAGATCTTGTTGCTACAATATCTGGGATATAAACATTAACCAGGGAAACTGATGGACTACATCACCGGCTTTTGACCTTTCGGATGGAACAGTGTGGCAGATAATGGTTGTCTGTCTGTTGTGCCAACACAGAGCGGCTCATCTTTCAGTTGAAACCCACACATCTTCCAAGTTGCCAAGGTTGATAAACACTGCTCTAGCAGATGTCTCAGATTTTGCAGGTGGCCTGGGATGCCTTGCAAATCCCTCTGCTTCTGCCATGTTCTCTGTTCCCCAGCTTAAGCCACAAAATCTGCACCACATAAGATGTTTAAAGGCCAGTGCTCTCACAGACGAGCACAATGCAAAGAGCACAATGCAAAGTGCATCACCTCGAATGGTGATGAAACGTTTACAACCAAAATGCCAAGCCCGGAGCTCAAACCAACAGCCTAATTAGGAAGACTTTCAGGCAGGGGTGGGATTCTACCAGTTCTGTCCACTTCTGTAGATCCGGTTGCTCTGAAGAGCAGCAAACAGAGAGCATACATAGAACTGGTTCTATGTCTGCTGCTATTTTGGCCCACCCACCTGCCCGGGCTCTTACCTGACCTTTATTTCCTGCATTTTCAACCACAGCTGCTTTGCACAACACAGCTGCAGTTGAAAAAGCAGGAAAAAAGTGCTTTTTCAACCACTGCGCAGCCGTGTGCAGCGCTGCTCAGCTGTCCAGGCAGCTAGCTGACGACAATATACATGCGCCACAGCGTAAAATCACCGAACCGGTAGTTACACCAGTCGGATCCCACCCCTGCTTTCAGGGTAGCCATCTCCATCCCATATCTCTGCCACCTACCCATCCAAATGCACAAAGTAAAAATGCATTGCACAAGAAGATAATTGCAGCTCAGCTCTGCTGTTGAACGACACCTCAAAGAAAAGGTTTTATAACTTCCTCTGAAAATATTTAGGCTGGAACTATTCTCTTCTAGCCTGTAAAAGGGGAAGCACGGGAACAGAAATGGAGAGGAGCAGAAATAAATTAAGTAGTATATATTGCATGGCTGGTGGATTTACTGCTGTTGCAGAACGCTTTACTAATGGAAAGTTGAACGTTGATGATTGTGATGTCACACTCTTGTCTTTGTGGCCTTTGTGTTGCAGGAGGGGGGGGGTTCAGGTGGGCTCCCCAATGCAAAATGTACATCTTTGTTATGCATTACAGGGTGCTGCGATGTAGTTGAGCTACCCATTGTTAAATACTTTGATCCTTTGATGAGCTTCATAAGCAAGCTGTAAAATTCCAAAACGATGATTGTGCAGATTTATTAGGACGAAGATTTGAGCTAGTAATTAGGGAACTGGACTTCATTGTTTTCTATCAACAGGTGGGTTTTGTGGGCTGATAAAGGGAAAATTACAGGATAACAGAGATTTGGAGATCTTAGAGGTCATCTAGACCAACCCCCTGCTCAAGCGAGAGACCCTATACTATTCCTGACAACTGGCTGTCCAATATCTTCTGAAAACCCTCCAGTGATAGAGCACCCACAACTTCTGGGGACAAAGTTCCTATTCCATACCACAAAAGCAAAATATAGTTTGCCTCGTCTAGATTGTGGCCAGCTCAACAAGCCTTGTTTAAGCAAGCATGGGTCAATGCAGTCTTTAAGTCAAATAGAAGAAAGGTTAAGTTGGCCTTAGATGATTGACAACCTGAAAGGAAGGGAAATGACATGGAGACCACCAATGGAAGCCAATGGCCTGATCTTATTTTAATTCTGCTGCACGTAAAAAGCTACCACATTCAGAAGGTCCAGGAAAGGAGCACCATCTCCAAATCTTCTTCCATGATTAGGGGTTTTGGGAAGAAACAATTTACTCTGTGCTGGGATGGATTCTGGGTAAGGCAGCTCTCCTTAAGAAACGAGCATTAGTGTGTAACTCTTGGCATAGGATATCGCTGGGGTATAAAATGGGTCTCCCACCTTTTTGTGGACCGGGCTACAACATCTGACCCACTTTAGTTATGTTTAAGAGGGCTAAAGGCGCTTGCTCTTGGGGAGGAAAGCTACAGCAAATCTAGACAGCATACCGAAAAGGAGAGACATCCCCCTGCCAACAGAAGTGTGTATAATCCAGGCTGCAAGGCCATTAAGCTAACGAAGCTGCTCAGAAAGCAGTTAACAATCCAGCAGCAGTTCCAAGTGTCTAATAAGACCCAGAACTACGTATTGTTATATCGCTTCACCAAAGGAAAAAAATCTAAACCTGTAAAAACTACTAAATATTGAGAAAAACATTGCAAAATATAAAATAAATTAAAAAAGGAAAGGAAACTTTGAAGCTTATGTACACAGGCTATGGTTTTCCCAGTTGCAATGTATGGCTGTGCAAGTTGGACCACAAGGAAGGCTGAGTGCCAAAGAATTGAGGCCTATGAACTCTGGTGCTGGAGAAGACTCCTGCGAGTCCCTTGGACCGCAAGGCCATCCAACCGGTCAGTCCTGGAGGAGATCAACCCTGACTGCTCTTTAGAAGGCCAGATCCTGAAGATGAAACCCAAAACACTTTGGCCACCTCATGAGAAGGAAGGGCTCACTGGAGAAGAACCTAATGCTGGGAACGATTGAGGGACAAAGAAGAAGAAGGGGACGGCAGAGAATGAGGTGGCTGGATGGAGTCCCTAAAGCAGTAGGTGTGAGCTTAAATGGACTCCAGGGGATGAGAGGACAGGAAGGCCTGGAGAAACGTTGTCCATGGGGTTGCGATGGGTCGGACATGACTTCACAACTAACAACAAGAGGGCAATAAAATTATGGGACAACTGCCTAATAAATCTCCCAGTGGGTTGCATGTCTGGACATGTAAAAAAAAAATCCAGATGATGGTACCATTGCAAGGATCAAAGCCATGCCCGGGATTACCTGGAGTGTAGATAGATAGATAGATAGATAGATAGATAGATAGATTTGGAGCCCCCATGGCCCCACCCCTGTTTTTAGAGGGCAGGAGGTTTGAGGCTAGCAGGACTCCACTTTTGGGGGGATCTGCGCCTCCAGTCCAGGAGTGAGACCCTCCCTTTTTATATAATTTTTTTAATTTTTACATACAATAAATCCATTCCATTTCAACCCTGTGTTGAATATATATTTCATCTGCTTACAATTAATAATAATACTCTTATCAATATAAGTCATCACATTCCCATAGAAGTAATAACCAATATATCAATTTCACAAGCTTCTCTCTTGCTGCTTTATGAATACGTCTAGTCCATTTCTATTTGTTTCGTTTTCTAACCGTTGGTGAAACAAGCCCCACACCACGTAATATTCAGCGTGTTCTTTTTCTTTAATTCCCAGTGTTATTCTATTCATTTCTGCCCATTCAAATGTTTTTTTTTCCAATTACTTTTCCCTCTATCGGCATCTTGTCACTTTTCCAATTCGGAGCAAATACAATGCTAGCTGCTGTTTGTTGCATGCATGACATCCAACAGCAAGACCCCTTGAAATGCCGCGGGGGGGGGGAGAAGAAGATGGGGGGGCGGGTGTGCGGCGTGACCCCGAGCAAAACAACAAGCTGGAAAAAGACGGGGGAGGGGGGGTGCAGATGGGGGGGTGGACACTTCTGTTTCCATGCCCCCCTCCCACGACTCCTTGGCCATAGGCGTCCCCCCCTCACCCCTCAGCTGGTCCCGGGCTGAGGGAGAGACAAAGAGGGGTCCTGGCGCGGAGGGGGCGTGACCTCGCCTGAGGGGAGAGGGGGGACGAGGAGGAGGAGGAGGAGGGGCCCCTCCGCTCCCCGCCCGGCCGCGCGCGCTCGATCCCTGGGATTGGTTTCGAGTGACGCCACCGCTTTATTTTTACCCCGATGACCTCATCGCCGCCTGCCGCTGCCCCCCCTCCACCCCTTTCCCCTCCCCTCTCCCCGCTCTCCCCGCGCTGCCTCCTTCCTGCCCGCCTTCCAGCCGAGGCTGCAGCCCGACTCGACGCCTCCCAGCTGGGCAGCAGCTCGCCGGGAGCCCTTTTTTCCCCCCCTCTCACCCTCTCCCCTGCCCCGTCCTCCTCCTCCTCCTGCCCGGAGGAGCCCCCTCGCTTGGCCTCGCCTCCCGCGCCCGGAGGGGAACGGTAGGTTTTGAAGGGGAGGCCGTGAGGGGCGAGGTGGGGTCGGCGCGCCGGCTTTTTTTTTTGCTCCTTCCTTCCCCCCCCCTCCCCGAGGAGCCGGGACTCTCTCGCTTCTCCTCAAGCGCCTCCTCGCCTCTCCTCCGCCTGGCCTGCTTTTCTGCCTTGGAAGACCGGGTGGGAAGAGGGGTTTCCCCTCAGGTAGTTGAGGGGGCTGAGGGGGGGCTGAGGGGGTGGGCGGGGCGGACAGGTAACCCCCTTACCTGAGGCAGCCGTTGGCACCGGGAGGCGAGGGAAGGGGGGATGCCCGCCAGGTGCGCGCTGGCTCGCTCGCTCGCTCGCTCTCCGACTTCGGGGAATCGGCCTGGACGGAGCGATAGGGGAGCGCCTCATGCGGGAGGCTTCGGGGGGTGGGGTTGAGGCGGGAAGGGGCTCCCTTCTGCCTCCCCCCCCTACCTGGGCAGCCCTTCTGGCTTTTGAGAAGGACCCCCGTTCCGTGGTCCGCATCTTTCACACTACACACACACACACAACCGGGTATATGGTTTCGCTGGTTGCCCTTCATTTGCTGGGAAACGGGCCGGTCCTTTACATCATTTACATTTGGGGGGTCCGGAGGCGGGACGTATGCCCCCCCCCCAACCTGGGCAGCCCCTCTGGTTTTTGGGAAGGACTCCCCCTGTTCCGTGTCCTTCGGTCAGAAAACGACCATCTTGCACAGAGAGAGAGGGGGGGGAACAAGGGTATATGGTTTTGCTGACTGCCCTTCGTTTGCTGGAAAACGGGCCGGTCCTTTGCACCATTTAAATTTGGGGGGCTCGGGGGGAGGGGCAGCTCCCTTCTTGCACCCCATCCCCACCTGGGCAGCCTCTCTGAGTTTTGGGAAGGACCCCCATATCCTCGGCTCAGAAAACGAGCATCTTTCACGCACACGCACGCAGAGAATCTCTCTCTCTGTCTCTATTTCTATCATCTATCTCTCTTTCTCTCTCCCTCTCTTTCTCTCTTTCTCTCTCTCTCACACACAAACACACGCAGAGAATCTTTCTCTGTGTGTCTCTTTCTATCATCTCTCTCTCTCTCTCTCTCTCTCTCACACACACACACACACACACACACACACACACACACACACGGGTATCTGGTTCTGCTGGCTGCCCTTCATTTGCTGGCCGGTCCTTTACATGATTTAAATTTAGGCGCTGCACGGTCTACGTCCTTTCAAATAAAGGGATGGTTAGACCGGCTGAAGGTTTGGGCTAGGCTGGGCTAAGGCAAAGCCGAGCGAGGCTTTGGGAGTCCGCGCTTTTGTCGCGTTTTAAAGCGCTGTGTTTCTGAGTTGTGGCGGCGGTGTTAATGGGCTAGTTGGTGGCTGCAGTGCAAACCCTCCGCCGACTTCTGTTGCCTGCCGTGGCTTCGTGGAGGGAAGCATGTAGCAAATCCGTTGCATAAACCCGACCGGCCGACAAACATGTTGCTTTGCAACCGTAATAAGATACCTTTGCAAAGAAAGGACAAAGTGGCAACTAATCAAAGCCTCACTCCTCAGCCTAAGTATGTGGGGATTTTTTGGGGGTGGGGGTGGGATGGAATGAGGGGACTATCCCGCGTGTCCAATTGCTCTGTTAAGGGTCCTGTTACTTTTTTTTTTTAACACCAGTGGATGAACACCTTGTGAACTGGCAAATCAGACTCAAGAGAAGGTGAAATGTACTTTTTGTATAATTGTGGCAAGGTGAAGAATTTACCTGGCTGTAGAATAGTTTGACATTATGCGGTTAAGATCAATTTTTGTTTTAAAATGGTGGGCATTCTTGGTTTCTAAAGTGCTTTGCTTGTGTGTGTGTGTGCGTGTGTGCGTGTGTTCATTCCTACATACCCACACCCCTTTAGGTCAGTGTTGCCTCCTGGTTACTAGTCTCTAGTTTCATGGCAAGATTTCAAAAGTTGTTTCCCCTTGCCTCTTTCCCAAGGCTGGGAAAGACAGTGATTGGACCAGTTACCTGGTTGACTATGGTACTTAAAGTGGGACTAGAACTGGTTTCCCTAGCCTGGTGCCTTAGCCTGAGGACCCAGATTGTTGGGGGCAATAGGCTGACTCTGTAAACTGGTTAGAGAGGGCTGTAAAGCATTATGAAGCAGTATATAAGTCTAAGTGCTATTGTCTTCCTTCCTTCCTTCCTTCCTTCCTTCCTTCCTTCCTTCCTTCCTTCCTTCCTTCCTTCCTTCCTTCCTCATTCTCCTTCCTAGTGGCCAGTGGTTAGAATGCAGTATTGCAGGTTAACTCTGCCCACAGCCTGGAGTTCGATTCTCACCAGCTCAAGGTTGACTCAGCCTTCCCTCCTTCTGAGGTCGGTAAAATGAGGACCCAGATTGTTGGGAGCAACAGGCTGACTCTGTAAACCACTTAGAGAGGGCTGTAAAAGCACTGTGAAGCAGCATATAAGTCTCAGTGCTATTGCTATTGCTAACCACTACCCCAAATTGAATCTTTGCAAGCACATCTTCATCATTTTTAAAAAATGAGCATGGGTTTATAGTGAATGTTTCAATAGATCTTAATTCAGAGGGATCCACCTGGGTTCCCATGTGGATGTAATGACTGAGAAAGGAGGGGGATGTACATAGATGTGTAATCCTGGTGACTGTGGGTACTTGTGCGTGCCGTTCACCTTCCTCTGATGGTTCTTCCTGCTCCTTAATGGTGTCTTAAATGGTGAGATGATCCTGCAGGTGACTGCTAAGGAGGACCTCACCTGTGGTGGTGATCACCAGACCAAGAAATGAAGAGAAGAATAGAATAGAATAGAATAGAATAGAATAGAGAATAGAATAGAATAGAATAGAGAATAGAATAGCATTTGGTGTGGTTGGACACCAAAGGAATTTATCTTAGGTGCATAGGCTCTCAGTGTACATAAAAGAAATAAGTGATAAATAGAGTAGAATACAATAGAAAATAGAAGAGAAGAGAATAGAGAATAGAATAGAGAATAGAATAGAGAATAGAATAGAGAATAGAACAGAGAATAGAACAGAGAATAGAACAGAGAATAGAATAGAATAGAATAGAATAGAATAGAATGGAGTAGAAGAGAAGAGAAAATAGAAGAGAGAATGGAATAGAATAGAATAGAGAATAGAGTAGAATAGAACAGAACAGAACAGAATAGAATAGAATTCTTTATTGGACAAGTGTGATTGGACACCAAAGGAATTTGTCTTCAATGCATAGGCTCTCAGTGTACATAAAAGATATAAGTGATAAATCATGATCATAGTCATCATAAAAGCATTCATCATGAATCATAAGATACAACACTTAGTGATACTGATAGGAAACTATATAAGCAATCAAAATCATACTACGAAACTAAATAACACAATATAAATCATAAAGATACAAGCAACAAGGTTATAAATCATAACTAGAAAAGGAGATAGCTAATAGGAAGGATGAGAAGAATAATAGTAATACAGTCTTAGTAAATAGTTTGATAGTGTTGTGGGAATTAGTTGTTTAGTAGCGGGATGGCATGTGGGAAAGGACGTGAAAATAGGAGATTAAGGAACACAGAGGATAGATTTGCTCATAGATGCAGAAGGATCCATTTGCTTACCCTGAAGGGGCTTCCTCTGAAGCTGCTCAAGCCATAACTCGGGATGATGGGCTTCTTTCACTTCCCACATGATGCAGGAACTCAAAGCTTGAGCATCAGTAGAGAAAGTTTTATTGAGTATTATCCTCTACTTAAATCAAGACCAATTCAGGTGAGTCCCAGTTATCCCTTAGAACTGAATTGTTCCCATTCATCTGGATTCTCTTATCCTCTAAAAACTTTAAAATGCTTTATTTGCTTTCAACAATCAACCGATGACGTTGCCTTCTGAAGCTGTGGGAGCTTCATCCCTGGAGGTTTTCCAGAGAGATTGGTCAGAAATGGTGTAGGGTCATCTCCTGCTTGGCCGGGGCGGGGTGAGGGTTGGACTAGATGACTTACAAGGTCCCTTCCAATTCTGTTAATCTGTTAATCTTTCATGTGTTCTGGAAACTTCCTCTATCCTTCTATAAAAATGATGTTTTCAGTTCTGGAGGCTGGATATCTTTCAATAGTTTCTATGAACTATGTTCTATCCACCCATCCTTTCCCCTACTTGTTTCTTCTGTAGATCTGCTTTAAAAGAAGTTTGATTTCTTATTTGTATCCTTCCCTCATTTAGAGGCATTTCAAATTGCTAGTAAATTTAATCTGCAAGACTTGGAATTAGATGTGACGTTTCAGGTTTAAAAAAATGGAGTAGTATAGAATAAAGTAGAATAATTACTTCTTGCGCTTGGAAACAATTTTTATAAGTGTTATCCAAACATTACATAATCTTGTTTTGCAGCAGCATCACCTCGTAAATTCATGTTTAGCAATCAGCTAAAATATTGGAAAGTTTTTCATATTCCCATTTACTGTCAAGGCACTCATTATATAACTTGGGGAAGACAAAGTTTGCAAATTGAGGAAGACAATTTGAGAAATTTGTCTTTTTTTTTTTGTTCAACTTCCATTCAATTTTTTATTCTATCAGAGTCACTTACTAATTGCTACTGTATGTTTTATCTTCTTAGTTGCAAATAGTTTTAGGCCATCTGGAATTTTATAAGTATTCTCTTGGTTATTTAAGTTTTTGGAAAAGTCACATGAAAATGTTCCTGGTTTTTTTTTAATGAGGAACCATTGGGATACATCCTTGAGGGCATGTTTCCTAGCAGCCCCAAGTTACTACAATTAATCAGTATTTATAAGTTTCCTACCCAAAATACCATAAATATCAGTTGCATCCTTGTTAAATGCACCCTTGAAATCAAAATTATTTCAACAACTTTCTCATATTCCACTAAAGAAAGTTGATTTTTAGATAAGAGAGAGAGAAGGAAGATTGGTCTCACGGAATTTGTTGTCGACAAATCTCTACTTGTTCTGATTTCTACTAAATGTAAATTATTATCAAGATATTATACAATACTGTATATTTAGGAAAAAAATTGTAATTAAATGGACTGCTGGAACTTTATAAGCATGACATAAAAAACAGCATGTGATACTTATTCCAGATGTTTTGATCTAAACTGAAAGTCTCCTTTTTTTACTTGCTTTTTAAATAAATAGTCATTTCCCACAATGCTTAAGCCACTGTAGGTATCAACAATTAGTTAAATTAGTTGGTGGCTCAGGCTGTTAAATGCCTGCTCTTAAGATCCAGCTGTCTACAATTACTGTAGGCTCGAATCCCACCAGGCTCAAGGTTGACTCAGCCTTCCATCCACTCGGGGTAGGTAAATTGAGGACCCAAGATTGTTGGGGGCAATTAGCTGACCTTGTAAAAATGCCGCTTAGTAATAAGCAGGCATATACAATGGAAGGAAGGCTATTGCTGAGCGCATTGGGTTGTGCTCCAAAAATTGTAAGCCGCCCTGAGTCTTCAGAGAAGGGCGGCATATAAATGTAATTAAAAAAAAATGTGGCTGATCCCCCAAATATTAAGCTGAGGTAAACTTGGTTACTCTTGGGAGTTTACTAATGGGACTGGAAAACTAGTAATTAATATACTGTCAGTCTAGTTTATAGCCCTGGAAGTTGGGAAAACGTCATGATGATGAAAACTGATGACAAGCCACCTCTGTGTTGCCGCCAAGGAAAAAAAATAATACTTGGTTGTGTTTAGGTGGTCACAAGACCATTGAGTTCAACTGAAGGAAGGCTTTGCTGTCTTAATGTATAATCTCTGTCTGACATTTTTATCTTTACCTTGTGGCTTATGGTGACTAAGCTGGATTGCAGGTGACCTTGTTAGCAAGATGAGAATTTAGAGACTGACCTTCCTGCTTCTTAGCTCGATAGTGAATGACTTAGCATTGGATATGCTTCACCTTGTGAAGTTTGTGAACTTATTTAGTTTGTGAACTTATTTATTTGCATCCCGCCGTTATTATTTTTACAAATAACTCAAGGTGGCAAACATATCCAACACACTTTCCTCCCCCTATTTTCCCCACAACAAGCCTGTGAGGTGGGCTGAGCTGAGAGTGACCAGCCCAAAGTCACCCCACTGGGTTTCATGGCTAAGGCAGGACTTGAACTCGTGACCTCCTGCTTTCGAGCCTGGTGCCTTCACCAATAGATCCAGCTGGCTCTCATTGGGAGCAGGTTATATTCTGGTAGCAGAAGGACTGGCTTTTGAGAGTTCTTGAATTTGCTTATTTAAATTTCAAGGCTACAGTCTGTTCTGTAGGATCATAAGTATTAACTCAAATACATGGCTTTGCTAACCAAGTGGCAGATTATAGGTAGAGAGGGGAGGAGAGAGAGAGAGATTAGAGAGAGAGATGATAGAGAAAGAGAGATAGATAGAGATGGATAGATTAGAGAGAGATAATAGATAAATTAGAGAGAGATGATAGATAGATAGATAGATAGATAGATAGATAGATAGATAGATCAATCAGAGAAAGAGATGATAGAGATGATAGAGATGATAGATAGATAATCAAAAAGATATGATATAGATGACAGATCAGAAATATGATAATAGAGACAGAGAAGAGAATATAGATAGATAGACAGAAGATATCAGAAGATATAAGATAGATGGATAGATAGATAGATAGATAGATCAGAGAAAGAAGATAGAGATGATAATCAGAGAGAGATGATAGATAGATAAGATAGATAGATAGATAGATCGATCGATCAGAGATGATAGATAATCAGAGAGAGATGATAGATAAGATAGATAGATAGATAGATAGATAGATAGATAGATAGATAGATAGACAGACAGACAGAAAGACAGATGCTTACAAAAGAATCTTAAAATTTAACTGATCAACTGTATCAAAAGTACAGAGGGCTCTAGATTATGAATTGAGCCCAAAATTTCTATTGCCAAGTGAATTGTGCCACATTATATGACTTTTTGCAATAGTTCTTAAGTGAATCATGCCATACTTAAATAAATCTGGTTCCCCCCCCCATTCACTTTGCTTGTCAAAAGCTGTCTGGGAAGGTTACAAATGGGAATCACATTTGACCCCAAGACAGTACAATTGTCATAAACAGATGCCAGTTGCCAAGCAACCAAATTTTGATCACATGACCACGGGGATACTGCCACGGTCATAAGTGTGAAAACTAGTCATAAGTCACTTTTTTCACTGTGGTTGTAACTTCCAACCACCACTAAAGTGAAATGGTTGTGAATTTAGGATTGCCTGTAAGAAAAATCATTTAATGCATATTAAAGAGGGTACAAAATGTGATTTAAAATTGGTTGTTATCAAAGAAGAGAACAACAGATAGTCTTCGACCTTACAGCCAACACGACACCTCTGTGGTGATGTGATCACCATGTGTTCCCTTCCCAGCCGGCTTCCGACAAGCGAAGTTAATGGAAGGTGTTAAGTTTGCATGAAGAGTCAGACGCGGAGTGCTTCAGTGAATTTATTAGTGACTACAGCTCATAACAGACCCGATTTGGCTGGGCTGCGGCTGCTACTTATAGCCAGCAGCCGCAGTTGCCAGCCAATCAGAGTGCAGGGTTTTCCTGCACTTTTTAAACCAATCATTTCTGACATTTTACAAGAACAGTTCAAACTTAACCAATGACATTCAAACCTGCATACATAACATAGTGCATTACTTAAGGCCAGAGGTGGGATTCAAAAATCCCAACAAGCGCTTGCAAATTCAGGTGCATCATTTGCCGTTCTTAGCAATGGAAATTCTGGTCCCAACTGGTCATAAATTTAGGACTCCCTATAATATCTGGAGTCATGGCTGTTTGGGCTTACGCTCAGACATGCATAACCTACAAGGGTGGGCTTCAAAAATTTTAGCAAAGGGCTCTCTGCCAGGTTGCTGAGTGGGCGTGGCCATGGTGGGTGTGGCCTAGTCGGCCTCCTGCATCATGGCAGGGGGGCGTTTTTGCCCTCCCTGGGCTCCGGAGGCTTTCCTCGGGCCTCTGGGAGGGCAAAAACGACCTCCCTGGGCGCCGGAGGCTCTCTGGAAGTCAAAAACGGGCCCATTTCCGGCCTTCTCAAACTTCCGGAGGCCCGTTTTTCACCTCCCCAAGCCTCCATGCGCGCCCTGCTCTTAATCTGCGTCCAAAACGGGCCGTGTGGGGACTCCTGGGAGGGGTGGGGTGGGTGGGGCAGGACCAGCCAGGAGTGGGATTTGGGGGTTCTCCGAACTGCACAGAATCTTAGCTAGGGGCTCTCCCGAACCCCTGCGAACCCCCAGCAGCCCAGCCCTGATAACCTACAAATTCTACAAGGCGATTCTTTTCTCCATAAGTGTTTGTTGCCCATCTTCTTATCACTGTAAATCATTGATCCTCACATCTGCAAACAAACTCAAAGTCTGGCACTCGGAGCTCCCTTTGCCAAGAAAACAAGCTACAAGAAGTCAGCTATTGCTTGGCACTTCCAACAAAATATTTCAAGCGTTCGAAGTATTCCATTCACAAGCACCAGCAGGGTTTTTGAGGCTGGAAGGGCCCTCTTGCAAATGATACGAGAAATAACCGGATGAAATGGAAGAAAACCACAGCCGTAAATCCGAGTGTTGTGTAGGGCATGACTTCTCACATTTGACTGAGTTGGCTTTTTTCAAAGTGTTACGGAGATTTTTGTCCACAGTTTAATTCACTGGCCGAAGTCCACAATGACTAAGATTCCCAAACCTAGATTGCAATCTTATATTCTTAACAGATTAACAGAGTTGGAAGGAATCTTATCATATTCAGCAGGTTCTGACCAGTTCTGGAGAACCGGTAGTGGAAATTTTGCATAGTTCGGAGAATTGGCAAATACCACCTCTGACTGGAGATTTTACAGTATCCTTCCCCACACCACCAAGCCACCAGAACCTAGTAAAAATTTGAATCCCACCACTGGATGTAGTCCAACCCCCTAACCAAGCAGAAGACCCTACACTATTTCTGACAGATGGCAGTCCACTTTCTTGAAAGCCTCCAGTGATGAAGCCCCACAAATTCAAGACTGTTCCATTGGTTGAGATTTTCACTGTCAGAAAAGTTCTCCTTATTTCCAGGTTGAATCTCTCCTTGATCCATTTCCATCCATTATTCCTTGTCTGGCCAGCCTCAGGTGCCTTTGAAAAATAGCTTGACCTTCTCTGTGGCAGCCCCCTCAAATATTGGAACACTGCTATCATGTCTCCCCTGGATCCTTCACTAGACTAGCCAGGCCCAGTTCCTGCAACCAGTTCATTATGTTTTAGCCTTTCCTTCCCACGTCCCAACCAGACTAAATTCAAAAGTCTGTTTTATTTTATTTTTTATTCTTAAAAAAGAGATTGAGTAGGAAAGTATGAAAATTTTCCTAATCCTTGATCACAGAGGAATGAGGCTGTTCATACTTTTTCTTACATATCACAATAATAGATGCATGTAAGGGAGACTGTGAGCCGCCTTTTCTCATGCTTATAGACTCCTTCTTGACTTTTCTGCCCCACGTCTATCACAATCTCACCTTTTCACTCTCCTCTCCTGATTTCTCTTCCAAAGATATGAATGAATAAATGAATGACTGCACAGTGTGAATATAATGGAATGGAATAGAATAGAATAGAATCAGAAATGAACGGAATGGAATGGAATAGAATAAAATAGAATGAATAGAATAGAATCAGAAACAATGGAATGGAATGGAATAGAATAGAATAGAATAGAATAGAATAGAATAGAATAGAATAGAATAGAATAGAATTCTTTATTGGCCAAGTGTGATTGGACACACAAGGAATTTGTCTTGGTGCAAATGCTCTCAGTATACATAAAAGAAAATATATATTTGTCAAGAGTCAAGAATCATCAGGTACAACACTTAATGATAGTCATAGGGTACAATAAGCAATCAAATCATACTAGGAAACAGTCAATATAAATCGTAAGGATACAAGGACAAAGTCATACAGTCACAAGTGGGAGGGGATGGGTGATAAGGAGTGATGAGAAGATTAATAGTAATAGTAATGCAGACTTTGTAAATAGTTGGACAGTGTTGAGGGAATTATTTGTTTAGCAGAGTGATGGCATTTGGGAAAAAACTGCTCTTGTGTCTAGTTGTTCTGGTGTGCAGGTGTGCTCCCTTTATTTAGTGGCTTTGAAGCATTTATATTTTTCTGTGAATGGCTGTAACAGGTTTCTCATCTGAGGCAGAAGGCAGGAACGGAGCTAATGGCCTTGCGTGTGTGTGTGTGTGTGTGAGAGAGAGAGAGAGAGAGAGAGGGCAGCCTATGTTTTCCTTGTGCTCCATTTGTGGTTTGTTGCCTTGCCAAGGGTGACCTACTCGGATTTGGCTCTGGTTGAGTTGGCAGCTGTCCACTTTGAGTCTCTGCGAAAGGCTCTTTCGTGGTAGGGAAGGAGCAGAGAACGCAGGAGAGGAATGAAAATTGCAGTTAATTAAGAAAGTGAGGTGAGCATGACATGCTCCTATCCCTCACTGTTTCCTCCTTAGGGCGCGGCAGGGCTGTCGATCACAATCATTAAAAAAGAACCAATTTGCTTCTGTCAAGATTCTTGTCCTATGGATTTGTCAAAAAAAGCCAACTAGGAGGGCACATTTGAAAGGAGCTACTCCAGGGTGAAAGAAGATCAGATCATCTTTATACAGGTAGTCCTCAACTTACTACCACAATTTACCATGTTGATAAGTGAGACATGTGTTAAAGTGAGTTTGACGGCTTTTCTCGCCCCGTTAAGTGAATCGCTGCAGTTCTTAAATTAGTAAACACCATTGTTAAGTGAACCCGGCTTCCCCCGTTGACTTTGCTTTTTGGAAGGTCGCAAAGGGGGATCACGAATCCGAATGTAAGTCACGTGACCACAGGGATGCTGCAATGGCCATAAGTGTGAAAAATGGTCATAAGTCACTTTTCAGTGTTGTTATTTCGAACGGTCACTAAATGAACTGTTGTAAGTCGAGAAGTACCTGTACAAATTTTTGCTAATGTTATATTTGCCAAGCTGAGGCATTTCTGAGTAAACTACTACAATATAACCCAGGGATGTCAAACTCAAGGCCCGAGGGATCGCATCCGGTGCAAGATCTGGCCCATGGAGCCAACCCTGGAGCCAGCCCATGGTGCCTCTGCCAGCGAAAACTGAGCTCATGAGGGCAGCCCTCCTGAGCTCTGTTTTTGCTGCCAGAAGGTTACAGAAGGCCATTGCAGCCGGAAACGAGCACGGGATCCCATTTTCACTGGCAGAGGGTTGCAGAAGGCCATCGTAGCCGGAAACGGAGCACGGAATCCTGTTTTTGCTGGCAGAGCACCTGGGCCGCCATAGGCACCCCCAACACGAATGATGTCGAGCTGGCCATGCCCACCCAGCTCGACATCACTTGTGTCGGGGGTGCCTGTGGTGGCCACACCCACCCCAACCCCCCCGAGGTCAAACACAACCCTGATGCAGCCCTCAATGAAATCGAGTTTTACACCCCTGATATAACCTCAAATGTTGTGCTATTGATGTGTTGGTAGACAGCCTCATATAAACTATAGTCCCAGACAAATTCAACCAGCAAACGTTTAAGGGCTAAGTTAAAATACAGTCAGAAGCAAAGTTTCCTTCCTGTTATTAAGTGGCCCTTCTTCGTGTACAGATTGACCTAATTGTAGGATTTCCTATTTGACTTCCCCTTGTCACAGACCTGTGAGTTTGCACACAACCCGAAGTGTCTGAGCTGTCAGGTTTTATCAGTCTACTACCCCCACCCCCCCCAGCCTAGATGAAAAGGGAGTGATTTTCAATGAAACAGTTTTCTCCTTCAAAGAGTTTGCGGTAGTGATTTAATTCTTCTGTCAGCTGAACATCTCTATAGCTAAATTCTTAGTCCTTTTTTCCACCTCGGTCAATAGCAAAGATTTATAAAGGGGAAAGTTTCTTTCATACTGAGCTCAACTCCTGGTGACATCATAGATGTACCCACAGAGATTTCTTGGCAAGGACTACCAAAGCAGCTTGAAATTTTTATTTTATTTCTCTGTCTAACCTAGAACCTGGGATTTCCTGATGGACCCCATCCAAGTACTAACCAGATCCAACTCGGTTTAGCTTTTGTGCCCAGGCCACCAGATGCTCATCGATTCTGTGCATTTAGAACATAAATTATATATCATGAGTACCATCCAAAGCATGTTTTAAAACATCAATTACAAATGGGCATTGGTTTTGAAGCACAATTCTGCTCAAGCATTTGGCTCTCAAGCATTTTGCATAGCTGCCCTTACGTTGTAATTTTGTACAGTCGACAGGTTTAAGACTCTTGACAGTGAATGAAATGGTGCCAGGTGAATACTTACATGCAGTGCCCAACCTTTCCTGTTCTAAATATAGGAGTAGTATTAAGTTTAAAAATACATTTTCTCAGTGCTGGCACTTTCTTTGTACTGATTCTTGTCAGTTTCTGTGGCATTATATTTCACTGTGCCAACTACTTTCTTTGCCATTAACCTAGAATATTGCCACCAATCCACAACTCTAACACTACCAAGTCTTGCCTCTTTCTAAGAGACTCTAATTTATCAACCAGTTCTTCGGGCATCCCAGAAATCCAAACAATCAGAAACCAAAGCTGTACCTCTCATAAGGAAAAGCCATTTGTCATTTTCCAAAGGCCTGCCTGAAACTATCTACTTTTGCCAGTTTGCCCTGCACCATTGTTGAAGCCAGTGAATATCATAATGGACCATATTTGCCAACTATGATAAACTTTATTAGCCTCCCAGAAAAGATAAATGACATGGAACAATACATTTCAGAAGAAGTTGGTGGTCATCCTTAGGGACATGCTTAGCCTGGCATCCAGAAAGCAAATGGAAAAGTTTTTTTAATGAATTCGACAACATATTCAGAAAAACTTTCTAGTAATTTTTCTGGAGAATCTAACTGATGTGTTGTAGTAGAATACATTCCTACTACTAAAATAGATCTAGAATATTATTTCAAAACTTATTCCAAAAGTCTTTGGATCAGAGGTGGTATTCAGCAAGTTCTGACCAGTTCTGGAGAACCGTAGCGGAAATTTTGAGTAGTTCAGAGAACCAGCAAATACCACCTCTGACTGGAGATTTTACAGTATCATTCCCCCACACTCACCAAGCCACGCTCACAGAACCAGTAGTAAAAAAATTGAATCCCACCACTGCCTTGATGCATCTATCTGAAATGTGGCAGGCCTAATTTCTTTAGAGAGTACAGTATTTTCATCCGATTTTGTCAAAAATGTAAAGCAATTAAAGTATCTTGTGGTCTCAGATCTCTAAGCCCATTAGAGTCAGCGGAATCAAGTGGCATATAAAATCACTTGCTTGAGATGGGCGGCAACAGAAACTGAGTAAATTAGAATGCAAACAAACAAGCACCTGCCACAAAACATCCCAGATTTAACCATTCATAAGAAAGACAGAAAAGTCTGCACAGTGGAGGTGGCAGTATCTGAGAGAGCACAATAGACAAGAAATAACTGAAGAAATTCACAAAATAGAAAGATATGTTTATTCTACTGCAAATAGAAGTAGAATGGCTGTGGCAAAAGAAAGCAAAAATAATAGGTACCTCGGGTGCAATCCCAAAACATCTGAAGCACTACTTGAACAAAACCACCTTCAGTAAACTGCATTGACAAAATCAACATTAGTCAATTGCAAAAAGCAGCTTTACTTTGAACAGCCCACATCTTGGGACTGTACCTTTAACAGTGTCAAACAAGAATATCCCAAATGCTTGGGTGGGCTCAGATGGATGGATAAAAATGGCAAATCCAGTCTGAACATCTGGCTGACTATGCAACCAACAAGAACAATATCATCAAATCAGATTCCCTTGAATCTCAGATTGCAGTCTTGCATTGAATCATTACCTCTTTTAGTCTCAAATTTCCAGTTTATGTTGAATTGGCACAAGTCTAATGGTCAAGAAGTTGTCATGGAGTTGTTACCTGACCCTAAATATCAGGCTTAAACTTTAGTTTTCCCAGACTTTGTATATTTCAGTTGTAGATTTTTATTCAATGTGTAATTTGGATAACTGATAGCATGTTTTATAGTATTGTCTATCGTGGCTCTCTTCAATTTTGATGTATGCTCATTTTATTTATTTATTTTATTTATTTAATTGGACTTGTATGCCACCCCCTCTCCACAAGGACTCAGGGCAGCTCACAATTAAAACACAGCAACAATAAATATTTTAAAAAGAATTAAAGCTAACAAGCCCAATCAATAAAAACAATTAAAATGAATTAAAAACCCCAGGAGGTCAGTCCAGCCCAGCCTGTTCAAACAACCAGGTCTTCAGATCGCGGCGGAAGGAGCGAAGATCAGGAGCCAAACAGAGCTCCAAAGGGAGTTGATTCCACAACGCGGCGCAACAGAGTAGGCCTCCCCTGAGGCACCGCAAGCCGACATTGTCTAGCCGACGGCACCCGAGGAGTCCCGTCTGCGCAGGCACAAGGCAATCGGTATTTGATATTGGCAGGAGACGCCCCGCAAGTACCCTGGACCCAAATTGTAAAGGACTTTGAATGTTATTTTTTTCAACTTTTGTTACCTTCTAATGACTAGGGAGACATCACATATGAAGGGTCTTTTGTAGCAAGTTCTATGCACATCTAAAATTAGTAATATTATGCCATTTTGTGAGTGTTAGCTAGAAAAATATCATCAATTGTTGCTAGGTTATTTTGTAATTCAGCCTCAAAATATGATGCAAGACAAAGGCTTTGGACAGAGACTTCTCACAGAAAAATGCTATTATGGTTACATTTAGGGGTAGGGGATAGGGAAATCTCCTAACTATAATAAATAGATGTTTCAGAATTTGTATATTATTCCCAATCCAAAATAGCACTGGAGGTGTATCTTCCATAAGGAAGGCTCTGCCTGCACTGTGTCTTCCCCACCTTTATTGGTCTTGGCATCTTCAGTCCCCAGAGGGGATCCTCAGAGTCTTTTGTCCTTTCCAACCATGTGGAACCAACATGAACAAATGTAATATAATGGCACTTGAACCATATGTGCTATAATTTCTTGGCTAGAGAATGTAGTGATATTTCCTAGAGGTGACAAACTCACCAGCAGACAAGCTTCAAGGAGAGAAGATACAGAATTACCATTGCCCATCCAAACACTGATAAGAATTTCTTATTAGCCTTCTTCACTTTGCCACTTGCCGTTGTGTTGGGATTGATATCCACAATCTGGGAGTTTTGTGGCTTGTCATTCCAGCATATCTGGGGAGCACTATAAGCAGCCTCCTTCCAGGAGCAGATTTAACATTTATATCCTTGTATAATCAAATATTCCTGCAGGGTGAAATACCACAGAGGCTCCATGTTGTCATTCTTGTCTAGCTCAGTGGATAGGAAGCTGGCCAAACTTGGGACTGTTATAATACTAGCTGAAGAACTGGACTGTATTCTTTATAATGAGCCCAAGACTCAGGATTCTCACAAATATATTCATCTAAGACAAATCTGCTCTTGCTTCAGCATACATAAGAAGCATGTATCAAGAAAAATCACACATAGCAAAAGATTTCCTTTCAATCTGGAAAAGTGATGGTAATTAGTTAGCTTTTAAGGTTTATATTTCTGAAACAAAAACATGCCGTAATTAAGAAAAGGTTACTAGAGCAGGGACTAAAAGCTCTGATTACACGGAGCTCTCCATGGTGCTGCAACTTCAGTTTGTCCTGTGTTGTCACTATTACTGCCTGTGATTCAAAAGAATGATTGTATGTATGCATGACGCACTGATAAAGCACTAACCACATCTATTCAGCTTGCATTAGCATTCATTCACCACTTATGCACAAAAGTAGTAAAATAGCTAAACCAAAGGAAAGCCTGCCAGCTATGTCTTTATATAGACAACTATTGTGTAGACAATTATTTCTTCTTGACTTTTTCTGACAAGCAAATAAATTGTGAGTATGTGAGTATGTTGGACTAAGATGAGAAGATCTAAGTTCAAGTTTACCCTCAGACAAAGAAACTCACTGGGTGGCTTTGGGCCAGTCACTTGCTCTGTCGAACCTACTTAACCATATTTTAGTTGCAGGGGAATGGTTTGGGAGGAGAATTCATTGTTCACTGCCTTGAACTCCTGGGTATAAATATAGCAAGCAAACAAGCAATTCATATGTATAATTGTTGGACTGTTCTGAGGACACCTCGTCCTTATTTTGCATATCCTATATGCAAGATGTGTTAGGTTTCAGTGCCTTTGTGCAATGAATGTCCATTTTCACTTTCAGCCATTGATTAAGACAAATCAAGATCCATGATATAATTATTATTTTGCTGAATAAGATGACTGAATATATAACGGCAAATCTTCCTTAAAGAGGAATAAGACAGTTGATTCCATTTTAGCTATTATTTCACTAATAGATTTTAGTAGAGACAAGGCAGATCGGAATCACTAAGGAGTATTCATTACCAGATTTTGCATAATAAAAGGAAGCAAACTCTTAAAGCTTCTTTGTATTTTTCTTTGAATGTATTGTCCTTAAAGGATGTACAGTCTGGCTATTTTCTTTGATCTCCCCCTCCTCACAAAGTACTAATTCAGGTCATTGACATGGAACTGATGGCAATAGTATTTGTGAACATTCTACCAGCATCACATTCCGATCGCCCTGTTCGCTCCCACAGGAGGGGCTGCCTTGGGATACCGTCAGTTAGGCATTGTTGGCTGGCGGTTCCCAGGGCTAGGGCCTTCTCCGTGGGAGCACCCACCCTTTGGAACCAGCTCCCCGTGGATCTCCGTTTGGCCCCTGATCTCCGCTCCTTCCACCGGGACCTGAAGACCTGGTTGTTTCAACAGGCTGGCCTGGAATGACCCGGTGGGGTTTTTAACTCTTTCAATTTTTAATGGTTTTAATGTTTATCGCTTGTTTTGACTTGTTTAGGTTTGTTTTAGGTAAACTTTTTGTAAATATTTGCTGTTTTATTGTTAGCCACCCTGAGTCCTTAGGGAGAAGGGTGGCACAATCAAATAAATTATTATTATTATTATTATTATTATTATTATTATTATTACCATAGGAATTACCATTCATTTCCAGTCACAAGTACAGGTGAAACTCGAAAAATTAGAATATCGTGCAAAAGTTCATTTATTTCAGTAATGCAACTTAAAAGGTGAAACTAATATATGAGACAGACTCATTACATGCAAAGCAAGATAGTTCAAGACATGATTTGCCATAATTGTGATACTATGGCTTACAGCTCATGAAAACCCCAAATCCACAATCTCAGAAAATTAGAATATTGTGAAAGGTGCAATATTCTAGGTTCAAAGTGTCCCACTCTAATCAGCTAATTAAGCCATAACACCTGCAAAGGGTTCCTGAGCCTTTCAATGGTCTCTCAGTCTGGTTCAGTAGAAATCACAATCATGGGAAAGACTGCTGACCTGACAGTTGTGCAGAAAACCATCATTGACACCTCCATAAGGAGGGAAAGGAGGATTTGGGGTTTTCATGAGCTGTAAGCCATAATCATCACAATTATGACAAATCATGGCTTGAACTATCTTGCTTTGCATGTCATGAGTCTATCTCATATATTAGTTTCACCTTTAAGTTGCATTACTGAAATAAATGAACTTTTGCATGATATTCTAATTTTTCGAAGTTTCACCTGTACTGCACCAGTATTCTTTTGGGTTTTCCACTAGCAGGAACTTCTACAATTATTTGTTTTGATTCTGAGGGAGATTAAATGAGATAGAACAAAACCCATCCATTGATCTTGATGTCTGATTGGAAATTGAGGGTTTGGTGAAATTTGATAGAATTCACTGGATAAATTTTGAGCAAATCATGATTTACCCAAAAGTTATTTTGGGAAGAAATAAGATAATCTGTAAAGTAATCTGTAAAATTAAATAATCTGTAAAATGTGCTATGAATTCCAGGAAGCAGGGTGAGATAAATGAATATAACATCAAAGAGAACAGCTATGCTAAC